>PVIY010007852.1:0-79874 GCA_004026745.1 Myrmecophaga tridactyla | reverse complement strand
TATAATATTTGTCCTTTTGTTTCTGGTTCATCTCACTCAGCATAATGTCCTTGAGGTCCATCCATGTTGTTATAGGCTTCATGACTTTACCCTGTCTTACAGCTGCATAATATTCCATTATATGTATATTCCACAGCTTGTTTAGCCATTCTTCTGTTGATGGACATTTTGGCTGTTTCCATCTCTTGGCAATTGTAAATAATGCTGTTATAAACATTGGTGTGCAAATGTCCGTTTGTGTTCTTGCCCTCATGTCCTCTGAGTAGATACCTAGCAATGGTATTGCTGGGTCATATGGCAATTCTATACTTAGCTTCCTGAGGAACCGTCACACTGCCTTCCACAGTGGTTGTACCATTTGAGATTCCCACCAACAGTGGATAAATGTGGATGGCTTTTATTTTAAAAACTGAACACACAAATTCGTGAAGCGGTCCATATTTTTTGATGAATTCTGTTCTGAGCTTCATCCTACTCCAAGTTATTAAAACTGTATGAGAATGGCTAAATGAACACAACGAAGATGGTATAGGAAGGAAAAAAAACCTGAACACTTAGTCATTTCATATATATACAATATAATTTCATATCCATAAACAAAGTCTCCTATATATCAACAATAAATAATAGTTAACAATGTAAAAACAAAACCAGTTACTCTATACCACCATTGGTTTTCAGCAATTTACATGAACTCATTTATTGCTTACAACAGTCCCATATTAGGTACTCTTATCATTCCTATTCTAGCTTGCTAGCTGCCAGAATGGAATGTCCTTTAAAAAGGGGAATTTAATACGTTACAAGTTTACAGTTCTAAAGCTGTGAGAATCTCCACATTAAAGCAAGTCCATAAAAAATGTCCAAATTAAGGCACCATCAAGAGGTTACTTACCTTCACTCAAGAAGAGCTGATGAAGCTCAGGGTTTCTCTCAACTGGAAAGGCATGTCATGAACACTGCGACGTCTGCTAGCTATTTCTCTAGGAATCTTCTTTCATGAAGCTCTCCCAGGGGCATTTTCCTTCTTCATCTACAAAGGTCTATGGCTACATGGGCTTAAATTTGTTCAGAGAACTAAAGGAAAACATGGACAAAGAACTAAAGGACAAAGAACTAAGCTGAACACAAAGAAAATATCAATAAAGAGAATTTATGAAAAGGAACCAAACAGAGCTGAAGACCCACCGTAACAAATTAAAAATTCCCTAGAGGGGTTCGACAGCAATTTGGAGCCGGCAGAAGGAACAATCAGTGAACGAGAAGAGGAGACAGTTGATACCATCCAGTCTAAGGAGCAGAAAGAATAAAGAATGAAGAAAAGTGAACTAGCCTGAGGAACCTGTGGATACCGTCATCTGTACCAATCATCAGTAACATCATCTGTACCATCATAAGAGTCACTGAAGGAGAAGAGAGGAAGGGACAGAGAGAATACTCAAGGAAATAATTGTTGAAAACTTCTCAAATTTAATGAAAGACAGAAATATACCCAGCAAGCTGCTCAATGAGCTACAGACAGAAATAAACACAAATAGACCCACATTGCAACATATTATAATAAAGCTGTTACATGCCAAAGATCAAGAGGGAGGCAAGGTGCCACATACAAGAGAGTCTCAATAAATTAAGTGCCTATTTCTCATTGGAAATCATGGAGGTAAGAAAGCAGAGGGATGACATATTTAAAGTATTGAAAACAAAAATTTGTAACCAAAGTCCTCTTGGGGGACTGGGGAGAAAGGAGAAAATATTCAACTTCCCCATCAGTGAAATTCCTGATATTCTCACAAGCAGTGGGGACAACCAGTTAACAGACTGAGCCCTCAATCTTGGTCATCCGTGTGAAACTTACTCCTACAAAGGAGAAGCTAAACCTACTTAGAATGATGACTAAGAGTCACCCCCAGAGAACCTCTTTTGTTGCTCAGATGTGGCCCCTCTCTCTAAGCCAATTCAGCAGGTGATCTCACTGCCCTCCCTCTAAGTGGAACATGATTCCCAGGGGTGTAAATCTCCCTGGAAACTTGGGACAGGACTTCTGGGATTTGCTGATATCAGGCATCTTGGGTTGAGTAAACATTGACCAAAAGGGTGAAGAGAGAAATGAGATGAAGTTTCAGTGACTGAGAGATTTCAAACAGAGTCAAGAGGTTATCCTGGAGGTTATTCATATGCATTATGTAGACATCCCTTTATAGTTTATGGTGTATTGGAGTGGCTGGAGGGAAGTACCTGAACCTTTGAAACTGTGTTCCAGTAGCCTTGATTCTTGAAGATGATTGTATAGCTATGTAGCTTTTGCAATGTGACTGTGTGATTGTGAAAACCTGGTGTCTGATGCTCCTTTTATTCAGGGTATGGACAGATGAGTAAAAAAATAAGGACAAAAGAAGTAAAAATGAAGGGGTAAGGGGTAAAAAATTTGGATAGATTGCAATGTTAGTGGTCAGTGAGAGGGAGGGGTAAAGGGTATGGGATGTATGAGGTTTTTCTTCTTATTTCGTTTTCTGGAGTAATACAGATGTTCTAAAAATGGTCGTGGTGATGATATACAATTATGCGATGATATTTTGAGCCATTGATTATATACTATGAATGGACTCTATGTGTATGAAAATTTTCCAAAAATATATATTTTAAAAATTTTGCCAACAAGAATACTTTATTTGGCAAAAAAGTGTTTTAAAAACTGAAGGAAAGATTAAATCATTCCCTGATAAACAAAAGCTGAGAGAGCTCATCACCCTTAGATTGGAACTACAAGAAAAGTTAAAGGAAGTTCTGAAGTTCTGCAGTTTGAAAGGAACACACACTAGGTAATAAATTGAAGCTGTTGGAAGAAATGAATATCTTGGTTAACGATAATGACTTGGTTAAATATAAATGCCAGTACTATTTTATATATACTTTTTATAACTCTGCTTTTTATTTCTTACAGGATCTAAAAAGCAAATAAATAAAATATAGTGATGTCAGTAGTTTTGTACTCATAATGTATAAACATGTCATTTATGACAAATATTGCATGAAGGTGGGATACAGAAGGGTATAGGAACATAGTTTGAGTATGCTACTGAAGCTGAGTTAGTATCAAATCAATCCAGATTGTTATAGATCTAGGATATTAAATTTAAGCTCATGTTCACTGCAAAGAAAATATGGGGAAATATGTAAACTCATAGAGACAGAAATTAGAGTAATATGTAAACTCATAGAGACAGAAATTAGAGTATAGGTTACCAGGGACAGGGAGTCTGGAGAATGGAATGCTAGTGCATAATTACTGTTGGGTGTCTGTGTGGGGTGCTGGGAAAGTCCTAGTAATAGAGGGTAGTGAAGACACCACAACATTGTGACTGTGATCAGTTTCATTGAGTGGCATGCTTAAGAGTGGTTGAGATGGAAATGTTGATGTTGTGCATACATTTCCATCCAAAAAAAAAAAAAAGCACTAAAGAGTGACAATTAAATGCATGTGGATGGATATTTAAGAATAGTAGTAAAAAGGCTCAAAAGAATATTATTGGGACATATGAAACAATTGGAATATAGATTGTAAGGTTTGTATTAATGTGAAATTTCTTTTGCACCTAAGGTGATTACACAAGTAAACATTCTTTTTTTTTTTTTAATTTGCATATGGGCAGGAGGCACCAGGGATCGAACTCCAGACCTCCAGCACGGCAGGTTGGAGCTCTGCCTGCTGAGCCACGGCAGCCGCCCAAGTAAACATTCTTGTTCTTAGAAAATGTACATAGAAGTATTGTGTTCACTGGTCATGATGTATAAATCTATTCTGAAATGTTCAACATAATGGATGGATAAATAGACAGATGGATTGAAGGACAGGTAGATGGATTGAAAGATGGGTAGGTAGAATAATACAGCAAAGGTGGCAAAATGGTAAAATTGGTGAATTTGCCCAGAGAACCTCTTTTGTTGCTCAGATGTGGCCTTTCTCTCTAAGTTAACTCGGCAGGTGAACTGCCCTCCCCCTACATGGGACATGACTCCCAGGGGTGTAAATCTCTCTGGCAATGTGGGACACTCCTGGGATTCACTGAGACCTGGCATCATGGAATTGATAAAGCCTTCTTAACCAAAAGGGGGAAAAGAGAAATGAGACAAAATCAAGTTTCATTGATTGAGAGATTTCAGAGTCGAGAGGTTATCCTGGAGGTTATTCTTATGCATTATACAGATCCCCCTTTTTAGTTTATGGTGTACTGGTGTGGCTGGAGGGAAGTACCTGAAACTATTGAACTGTGTTCCAGTAGCCTAGATTCTCAAAGACAATTGTATAATGATTATAACTTTTCCAGTGTGTGTGTGATTGTGAAAACCTTGCGTCTGATGCTCCTTTTATCCATGGTATGGACAGATGAGTAAAAAAATGACAAAAAATAAATAAATAGGGTGGGCCATGGTGGCTCAGTAGGCAGAGTTCTTGCCTGCCATGTCGGAGACCCGGGTTTGATTCCTAGTGCCTGCACATGCAAAAAAATAACAATAAAATAAATAAATAAATAATCAGGGAATAAGGATTAAAAAATTGAGGGGCAGATTTCAATACTAGTGGTCAATGAGAGGGAAGGGTAAGGGATATGGGATTTATGAGTTTTTTCTTTTTTCTTTTTATTTATTTTTCTAGAGTGATGCAAAATGATCATTGTGATGAGTACACAACTATGTGATAATATTGTGAGCCATCGATTGTACACCATGTATGGGCTATATGTGTGTGAAGATGTGTCAATACACATATTTTTTTAAACAAGTCATATTCAGAACAATTTAATTCTACCATTCACTCTGTTGACACTACCATAATTGTCTTACTATTTCAGATATGTAAAGAATAAAAGCAGCCTTGCATTTTCATAAAATTTAAATATTTTTTAGCTGTCACCCATAGAGCAGAAATATACCAGTTAAATAATATTGTAATGCTTCTTTAAAAAATTGGTGGATTTGGGGGCATGGGGGTATGTTGGAGTTCTCGGTATGGGGTTTGTATTTATTTTGCGACTGTACTATAAGTTTAACGTTATTTCAAAATAAAAAGTTAAAGGAAAAAACCTACTCACAAATGCTATCAAATTGTATTTAACATTCACAAACTTGGTTTTCACTCAACAAAACAGTGTTCTTTGAGATCTGTTAATTTTGATAAATATGAATCTAGTTAATTCCATTTATGTGGTCTGTGGTTTCTTTCACATAACTATTCTATCTTTTCTTTGTCCATTCTCATATTAATTGATATTTAGTTTTGTTTCCCCAGTTTTTCAGCATTATAAGAAGTTGCTGCAGTAGACATCCCTGCCCTGTTCTTGTGCTCTCCTGTGAGATGCAGGCTGCGTTACTCATCTGGCGGTAGAGTAGTAGCTGGATCAAAGGGTGTTCCCATTTTCAACTTTTCTAGCTACTGACTTATTGTTCCCTTAATGACTTTCTTATTTTGCAGTTTACATTCCCACTGGCTGTGTTTGAGGTCCCCGTTTCCCCACATCTTCACCATCATTGATATAATCTGAGTTTTAAACTTATGCCATTCTACTGGGTGCAAATGATAATTCACTGATGTCTTAATTTGCATATGATTAATTATTTGTAAGATGGAGCCATTGCTTGAGCAAATTCTTTCCAGAAGTAAAGGGATTATAAAAAGCAGTTATAGAGGGTGGGCCACGGTGACTCAGAAGACAGAGTTCTTGCCTGCCATGCCTGGAGACCTGTGGGTTTGATTCCCGGTGCCTGCTCATATGAAAAGAAAAAAAAAAAAAAGGCAGTTATAGAAATTTACCTTTAAAAATAGGTGAAAGTTACAAATATCTAAGATGATTTAGTTGTATGTTCTGAAGAGAGGGGACGTACCTAGAACTGTTATTATAGCATAAAAAACCTTTCACTCATTTTTTCTAAACTAAATTTCTTTTTTTTTAAACTAAATTTTAAACAGGACTATAAAAGAGATAAAGACAGGTACTCCTCAGGTAAACCAGTAGTATGGTTCTACCTACTTTGCCTCCTCCCATTCCTGCCTAATCTGTCTGCCCCCAAATCACTGAGACACCTTGGTGGAATCCTCAGGCTGGGGGAAGGGCAGAGTGGAAACCCAGTAAACTACACGATGCCTTCGGATGGTCCTGGTGTAAGAAGATGATGAAATTTAATTTTTCATTACAATTAACCTCTTTAACAATAATACTTTGTATAGCAGGGTAACTTTTTTACATACTCCACTTGACTTTGGGCTAAATATCTTCCTTTTCTTTGGTCTCCTGGCAGGCGGGAATTTGTGGATGCTTATGTTAATTATGTCTTCCAAATGTCAGTTCTCGAATGGTATACAGCCTTCTCCAGTGGCTTCTTAAAGGTGTGTGGCGGCAAAGTACTTGAGCTCTTCCAGCCTTCAGAACTGAGGGCCATGATCGTGGGGAACAGCAACTACAATTGGGAGGAGCTAGAAGAGGTAAGCGCACAAGATGATCTCTTTTAACTCTGGGGAAGCAGCCACCTGATTTAGAGTGCCCAGAACCTGGTCTCTTTCAGAATGTACTGTAGTTAAGCATGATTTGGAGCCTCCTGCATCTCAGTACATGTTTCTTAGTCTGAAATGTAAATGTCTTAACTTCTTGCTTCTGGTTGCTCCCCCTGTCTTCTCTTTCCATTTGACTTTCACTCTGCCTATAATACACTCCAGTTACCTGGGTTAAAGCCTTAACCAATTCATTTGAGCCACACCTTAATTAAGGTAACCTCATCAAAAGGTCCTGTTTACAATGGGTTTACACCCAGGGAACAGGTTAAGATTAGGAACATGTTCCACAGATGCACATGATTCCAAGCCACCACAGTCCACAACATCCCAACAGACTGAAGCCATTTCAAAACAATGCTAAGTGCAATGTCTCATCAAAATCAGTTTTGGATGTTGTCTGTCCTGGGGTAAAATTCCTGTCCACTGGACGTGTAAAAGCTAAGAAAAAAATTATCTGCTTTCAATATACAAGGGAAGGACAGGCATAGGATAAACATTCCTGTTCCAGAAGGGAAAAAATTAGAAGGAAAACAGGAGTCTCATGAAATCCAAAACCCATCAGGGAAAACCCCGTTAGATCTCAAGGTCTGAGAGCCATCTTTGGCTTCATTCTTTGTCTTCTGGGCCTGATAGAACAGCAGCCCTACCCCTTCCAATTGCTTACACAGAGGCCATGCTCTCCCCGAACTGTGCAGCCCAGGTCCCACCATCTCAGAGGATTGGGGTGGTGACACTCTCCATGAACAACGGGGCGTAAGGCCTTTTCCCTCCAAGCACTGGGGCAGATGACTTTCTCCCCCCAAGGACCCGCCCATTCCACTCACATGGTAGGGTCCACTCTTGGCTTGAGATCTCTTGGGTCCAGACCTTGATTTCCAAGGTTCTACCCTTGAAATTATTTTTCCTTACTGCTTCTTTACATACAAATTGTGCAAAAGCTTTGTTGACCTTGAGTGCAGTTGTGGTTCAAACCTAAGATGATAGAACTTTCAACAAATCTTGCCTGGATAACTGTATTCCAATTCTAACTTCCACTGACATAGCTGGCTGGATTTATGTTCAGTCACACTTTCTTTAGCAAAGGGTTGTTCAGTTTCTCATATGACACTCTTTTTTTTGCAGCAAGCGTGGGATGGGGAGGTGGTCACTTCCCCAAAGCTCAGGATGGTCCCTGATAGAGCCACTGCTGGCCCTAGTCTCAGACAAAGCATGCTATCAAGTTAGGCCAAAATTTTCCAAATTAATTGCTGGTTTCTTTGTACTTAACAGTTCAATCCTCAGTTTCTCTCTTTCAGCTTTCATTTTACTATAAGCTACAAGGAGAAAGTAGGCCGCACCTTGGAAATCTCCTTAGCTAAATATCCAAGTTCATCACTTTCAATTTCTACCATCCGTCCAACATCAGAACTCAGTTTCACCAGTTCTCTGCCACTTTATGACAAGGATCACCTTTCTTCCACTTTCCAAGGACACATTACCCAATTCCAAAGAAGTTTGCTTTTTTTTAGGTATTTGTCATAGCAACATCCCTATTTTCCAGTCCTAAAACTACATTAATTTCCTGGCTGCTAAAACAAATACCAAACAATGAGTCAGCTTAATGACAGGGCTGTATTGGCTCCTGGTTTTACAGGCTAAGAGACTTGCTTCTTTCTGGGGTTGGTGTTTTCTGTCTGTCAGACAAACTTTGGGGTTCGTTGGCTTTTGTGTCACATGTCAATGCACATGAGAGCATCTTCTTTCTCTTCTGGGCTCTGTTGACCTCCAGCTTCTGGCTGTGCCCCATGGCTTCTCTCTTCATCTGACTTTCACTCTGTTTATAAAGGACTTCAGTAAATTGGGTTTAAGACCAATCTGATTCAGTTGGGCGACACCTCAATTGGAGTGGCATCATCAAAAGGCCCTGTTTACAATGGATGTGCACACGCCACTTACAGGAATGGGTTAAGATTAAGAACATGTTTTTCTGAGGTGCATAATTCCAAGCCATCACAATATACAAATATCTACTTTCAATACTCTTTTTATTCTGCAAGGTACATTTCCTTTTCTTTTTTCTTCTTTGGACAGACTGCCATCTACAAGGGTGATTACTCAGCCACACATCCCACTGTGAAACTATTTTGGGAAACATTTCATGAGTTTCCGTTGGAAAAGAAGAAGAAGTTTCTCTGTAAGTATCACTAATCTCAATGTGGTAATTGTTCCCATTTTAGTCCCACATATGGTTATAGGATGACGTACTTCACAGGTAAGGGTCACTTCTTTAAATGGTAAAAAGTAAGTAATTACATATATGCTACACTTTTTGTCTTAATAGACTCTTAGGTAGAACATATATTGTTAATCCATATTTGTTGTCTATCAGGAAGGATGAATAAAAGGGAGAAAAGAACCATTTCACTGGTTTTCAATTGTTTTAAAAAAATACTAGTTATTTTATATTTAAGTGATTTCTTTAATTACTACATTTATAAAATCTGATTGTTTAGATCAACTTACCTTTTTTCTCTAGCCTTTTGAAGGTATTACCAAGTGTCCAATATAGGTGGAACTGGGAAGGTATGATTTGTAACAACTTTATTGAGAGTAATTCACATACAAGTCATCCATATAAAGTGTGTAATTCAGTAGTTTTTAGTATATTCACAGTCATGCACCTATCATCACAGTCCACTTGGGAAATGTTCATCTCTTTAAAAAGAAACCCTGTACCCACTAGCAGTCACTCCCCATTTCCTCCCCAAGCCCCCTCCTATCCCCAGCTGTAGGTATCCACTTGTCTACTTTCTCTCTCTATGGATTTGCCTGTTCTGGATATTTCATATATATGGAATCATATAATATGTGGTCTTTTGTGACTGGCTGGAATGAAATTTGAGAGGGGTAATTCATTTGGAAGGGAAAATGAAGTCTGGTTTATACTAACAAATTCAGCCTTTTAAAAATAGTTGAACTCTTCTAGAACCTCGCATGCGCACAGCCCTCCGCCTCATTTCCCAGCTGTGAGAAAGTGCTGACCTGCGCAGCCGAGTCACATCTACCCCTAATCCACAAAGTCGTAACACTGACCTGCTGCCACAGCTCCACGCATGTGCACAAAGGGCCTCGTGCCTTAGACCAGCGCACACCAGGGTTACGTCCCCCGGACAGGTGCACCCGCACAGCTACATCGTCCCTGGCTGCAGGGCACCCACGTTCACAAGCATCAGTGTAACATCCCCACCCTGTGCCCATGCCTGCCCTGAAACAAATTACTGTACCGAGCGCCCCACCCCAGGTCCTGCTCCCTGCTGTACAACCATCCTGCAAGGCCTTAGACTACTGGAAGAAATGAACTTCCAAAGTAAATCAATTAAGATATTTACATGCAACGAAAACAGCGGAAGGTCACGAAGCATGTCACAACGCAAACAGGTAGAGCCCAGCCTAATGACCAAATTAAAGCACCAGAGGAGACACAGACGTTGGACCAGCTAATCAAAGATGTTCATACAACTCTACTTAATAAAGTGGAATAACAAATGACATAGAGGAGATCAAGGAGACAGTAGAAGAACACAAAGAGGAATTTGAAAGAATAAACAGAAAAATAGCAGAAATCACAGAGATTAAAGACTCTGTTGACCAAATAAAAAACATACTAGAGGCACACAACACCAGATTTGAAGAGACAGAAGAAAGAATAAGTGACATAGAGGACAGGATAATTGATTTTGAAGACTCAAAACAACAAGTGGCAAAAAAGATGGAAAAAATTGACTGGGAACTCAGGGAAATGATAGACAAAACAAAAAGCACAAATATAAGAATCATTGG
The DNA here is from genome assembly GCA_004026745.1 of Myrmecophaga tridactyla. Classification (NCBI taxonomy): domain Eukaryota; kingdom Metazoa; phylum Chordata; class Mammalia; order Pilosa; family Myrmecophagidae; genus Myrmecophaga; species Myrmecophaga tridactyla. The sequence goes on along the minus strand of PVIY010007852.1, from coordinate 69,508 downwards.
TGTCCCAGAAGGAGAAGAGAGGAGTAAAGGGCTAGCAAGAGTACTTGAGGATATGATGGTGGAAAACTTCCCAGTCTTCATAAAGGACATAAATATACAAGTTAAAGAAGCCCAAAGAACTGCAAACAGAATAAATCCAAATAGGCCTTCCCAAGGTACATAGTAATCAGTCTGTCAGATGTTTAAGAGAAGCATAAAATCCTGAAAGTGGCAAGAGAAAAACAATGTACTACATATAAGGGAAACCAAATAAGGCTGAATTCAGACTACTAGCACCCTGGAGGTGAGAAGGCAGTGGTATGATATATTCAAGATCCTGAAAGAGAAAGACTTCCAGCCAAGAATTCTGTACCCAGCCAAATTATCCTTCAAAATTGAGGGAGACATTAAAGTTTTCACAGACAAAGAAGTCCTGAAAGGTTTGTCAACAAGAGACCAGCCCTACAAGAAATACTAAAAGGAGTTCTGCTGGCTGAAAAAAAAAGACAAGAGAGGAAGGTCTGCAGGAGGGCACAGAATTGAAGAGTACCAGTAAGGGTAATTTAAAGAATACAAAGAGAAAGAGGGAAAAGAATATACAGCCCTGACAAATAAAATAAAAAACATAAAATGGTGGAATCAGGGTTTCAGTATTAATATCACCATTTCAGTAATAACTTTGAGTGTTAACAGACTAAATTTACCAATTAAAAGATGCAGATTGGCAGAATAGATTAAGAAACATATTCCAGCTATATGCTTCTTACAAGAGACTCATCTCATACACAAGGATACAGATAGATTGAAAATGAAAGGATGGAAAAAGATTTTCCACACAAGCTAGAGTTGCCATAGTAATATCAGACAAACTAGGCTTTAAATGTAAAGACATCATAAGAGACAAAGAAGGCTGCTACAAAAAGGAACAATGTCATCAGGCATGCAACGATGTGAATGAACATGTGGGACATTTGGTGAGACAAAATAAGCCAGAAACAAAAGAACAAGAATGGTATGGTCACCTTTAGAAAGTGCTTATAAGAAAACAGGGGCCTAGATTGTAAGCTTTTAGAGCAGACACATTAAGTACAGAGTGGTGATCATTATTTTTTTGGATTTTGAGAGGCTGTTTTTTATATATAACCTGATATTTAGAGATAAGAATGAAGCTGAGCAAGTTGGAGCTAAAGTAATTCAGATCTTAGGGGTAAGGAAGACAGTGTCTATATTTTAGAACCACACATACTCTTTGAGACCAATGGAGTAAAAGTTTGTTTTATTTGAAACTGAAATTTCCTGTCGTGCATAATCTAATTCAACCTATCTGTATAGCTCATTTTTCACAGCTGAAACACAGGAAGCACAAAATAAGAAAGAGTTCCTTTAATCCTGTATAGATTATTATAAGGTCTGGAAACATCCTAGAGTATATTAAGCAGATAATCAAAAAGTATTGTCAAAGTCCCTGGAGGGAGGGGAGAAAGACTTAAACTGTACCATCAGGTAATCCCCTGATACTGTGTCAAACTTTAAGGGATGCCCAAATCAATAGGCCATGCCCTTGATCATGAGGCTTACTCTTGTGACGCTTATGTTGGTAGCAGGGAAGTTTAGACTACCTATAGGCATGTCCAAGAGTTACTTCTGGAGGACCTCTGTTGTTGCTCAGATGTGGCCTCAGTCTCTCTAAGCCCAACTCTGCAAGTGAAATCATTGCCCTCCCCCCTGCATGGGATATGACTTCCAGGGGTGAAAGTCTCCCTGGCGACATGGGAGATGACACCCAGGGATGAATCCAGACCTGGTACCATGGGATCAACAATTCCATCCTGACCAAAAGGGGGAAAGGAAGTGTAATTAATAAAGTATCAGTGGCAGAGAGAGTTCAAATAGAGTCGAGAGGCTACTCTGGGGGTGCTCTTACGCAAGCTTCAGGTAGACCTTGCTACCTATCATAACCGGCCAACCCCCAACCAGGACCATTCCAGTCAATCCTAAAGAACACCTAGGGCAATATATAAGATTCCACAAGGCTTCCAGGTACTGGAGTAACTTTCCAGAAACCTACAACATCCAGATGGGTTCCTGGTCTAGACGAGTCATGAGACCTAGCCCAGCCTCTCCAGAACATCAGATAGTTCCATCTCCCTACCTCGTATTAGTGACAGACCCTTCCAATATAAAACATTTTGAATTGCCATAGCCACACACAACCCTAAAGAGAGGTATAGAAAGATCAAAGGTGATAGTGGAGTTATACAGAGAAGATAGGATTCAACAAATGAATATGAATGCTGAATCCTTAAATTGATAGTTCTTTTAGTCTCCAGTATTTTAGAGCAGGTAGAAGTAAAAACCTAAAATTGTGATATTGTAACCCATGTCAAAGTCTGAAATATGTTCTACAACTAATTGTGGTGCTGTGCTTTGAAATTTATAGCTTTTTTGTGTATATGTTATTGTTCCCAAAAAAGGTGATGATAAAAATGTATTTAAGCCCTCTAGCCTCCTATATTCTGGAGCAGGAAAAATATGAAAGGATTGTGTGGTAGCCCATGACAAACTCTGGAATCTGTCCTGTAAGCACTTTTTGAAGAGTGCTTTGAAAACTATTGCTTTTTTATTTCTTTGCTTTGTATATATGTTATACTATACAATAAAAAATGTTGAAAAAAAAGTTAGAAAAAAAAATCATTGAACCCTTTCTCTATTTGTGCCAGTATTTAGCCAGGGTCAGAGATTAGCCAATGAATAGTATAGAATTTTTAGCCATTTAAAACCAACAGGCAAGATTTAAAAGGCAGAGTGTTCTGATTTATAAGAATGAGCATTTATTATTAATATAAGACTTATCTGCAGATTATACTAGTTATATGGAACAAGAATGAGAGGAAAGCTGATGGAACACAAGAATTCTTAAGAAATAGAGCCCTGCTTCTCCTCTGCCCAGTTATATTGGTGATTGGGTGTGGCGTACAAGTAGAATGACAGGTTCAATTTTGCCACATGATCTTTTAGGTCTGTGACACCCTTAAGAAAAACCAGCTTTTGGTACAGAGGTTTCCCTTATTCCCTGGAAGAAGGTTTTTTGTTTTGTTTTGTTTTGTTTTCCCTGTCCAGAAACCGTTTGAATTATGGAAATTTTTAACTCTAGGGAATTTGGCAAGAATGATCACATACTGCGGCCTCAGATAATGTCAGTTTTTTTAAAGTGCTCCTTAACTAATGATTTTATCGTAGCATTATTCAGTAGTTCAACTAGAAGAAGGCTATTCAGCACTAGAAAAACGGAGAAACAGCTGGGGCTCTTAATTTCATTTTTTTTTTTGCCGAGTCACAGAGTATGTCCCAAGAGTAAAATGTGTAATGTAATGTCACTATCAGAGCTTCTGGTTCTGAAACAAATGGAGGAGCAGGGAAAGGAAAGCAAATGGACCCCAAATGGAAATTCAGAAACCAGAGAGGTTCGTGCAAGGATCAGAGACTGGAGGAAATAGGAGACCTTGATGTCATGTAGACTTCAGTTTTCTTCCTGTTTTCCCCCTGAGTCTGGCTCCTCGTTTCCTGTACCAATAATTCCTTTCTTTACTGATTTCATAAAGGCTCAGGAAATTTATGAGCATAAATTTGATTAAGAACATTTTTGATTTGAGGGCATTCTTGAGCATGATTCTACTGGATTGTGGTGGCACATAAAGTAATTGTACTTCTCATGTGAGCCACAGGGGGTCATTGCTCCCTCTCTGTTCCCAGGGTCACTTGGAGAACTCTCCCTTCCTGGCTTAGCAGTTAATGCCATTTCTCTTTCTTCCCAGTGTTCCTGACGGGCAGCGATCGGATCCCCATCTACGGCATGGCGAGTCTGCAGATTGTCATCCAGTCCACCGCCAGCGGGGAGGACTACTTACCGGTGGCCCACACTTGCTATAATCTTCTGGACCTCCCCAAGTACAGCAGCAAAGAGATCCTGAGTGCCCGCCTGACCCAGGCCCTCGACAACTATGAGGGCTTTAGTTTAGCCTGAGGCTGCTCAGCCTGCCCCAGATTTCCCTTCCTTCCTCAGTGTCTGCATTGAGGCCTATACAGAAAATCATGGGGAGTGATTTCTATTTTTTTATTGCATAAGTGGGTTAGGACTTTTGGATCCTGAACCTGGTTAATGTGTTTTCTGGGATTGTAAACGGTTAAACGACCTTTTTGAAAAATCAGGGGTTTGGGGATTAGGGTGAAAAATTGGCTCTTGTATGGGAGGCATTTTTTTGCTTTTGTTTTTTAACCACACTACCCAGTGTTCCTTGAATATGTTGCACTCTGCTGCAGAAACGGCAGTGGATCCTCAAGCTTTCATTTCCTAAATGTCTCTGCCAGCCCTGATCTTTCCTTACAATGCTTCTTGTCCTTCTCTTAACTTCTCATTCCTCTGTAAGAATTATTTTTACTGATCTGTCCTTTCTTACCTGCGCATGCAGTATGTCTCCTTTTTCTGAAGGCTTGAACTGTGCTTGGCTTGTCTCAGCCCTGCTCCAACCCAAAGGAGGAAAGGACTACTTCAGAAACTCCCCATTTCAGAAAACTGAGTTTGGGTCCATTACTTTGGTTGAATCCTTGAGAATTTATTGGTACCTTTTATGAATGCATCTTGTTATTTAAAAAAAAAAAAAAAAAGATAAAAGTCTGGAGGGAAAAGCAATCCTCCCACTCCCGTGCCTACTTCCCGGACCTCCTTAGAGATGTGCAGAGCAGCTTAGAGTTGCAGCTGAGCCTGGTCTTCTTTGGTAGCTCAGCCCTGTCCCTTGGACAGTTAGGTGAGGTGACAGGCCTCCTACCCTTTCTATTATCTCGCTTTTGGAGCAGGTTGCATTAAATTTTAAAACAGCATCTTCTCCTAGAAGAGTGAAAAAATAAATGTCTTGTCACTTTCCCTAACTATCACTTTATATTCCCTACCACATTTTTTCCCCTTGTTTTCTTTTCTTCCTCCCTACTTTATTTTCCTTTCTTCTTTACTTCATCCTATTCTTTGTTACTTGACTTACCGCTCCCTTCCTCTCCTTCTAGTGGGTGCATGCAGTCCATTTTTTTTTATTTCTATTTAAATTGCAAAATTTCTACTCAGATTTTTTTTTTCCTCTTCTCTAATTGCTAAGACTTAAGGACATTATTATGGAAATTTTGTTTATCAGATTTGAATGTTTGTTTACAATGGGATTTTAGGGGGCTAGTGTTTAAATCAAATATATGCATCTCAAAAATAATGAACATGCTCAACTTTCCTCATCATGGAATTAGAAAATTCTACATAAATAAAGAATCCATGTCAGCCTAATTTTAAATTCCTAGGAACTAGAGAAAAGATTTATTTATATAAAATGAAGTATTTAAGAACTGTGATACAGAATCAAATCTCAATGAAGGACTGTAGATTTTTGCTTTTTCCTTTTGCGTTTTTAAACTTATTCCAATTGCTAAATTGGTAGTTTTTCAGTCTTTATAATACAAGATAAAAAAAGATACAGTTATAAGAAATGTTTATTTTCTATGTGCGTGCATATAGTTCAATATTATGCAATAAATTTGGTGTTTTAACTTAAAACTGTTTCTTTTTATACTGGCAGAATGGTTAGCTTGTTTCCAGTAGAGGCATTAGGTCATACACCCAAATAATCGACAGAAGATAAAATTTGGTTCCCAACATAAGAAAGTAGAAACGGGTACTAGAGAAATGGAGGAGAAAGGGGTGGAACTCAGGGTAAGGGAGGCGGCGCTGAGGATGGACAGGATTTCTAAAGCTTGTGATGGGTGAAGATATTTCTCATGGAGGGAAGGCCTTATAATGTAGGAGTTGGGAGCATATTTAAGGAAGGGTCAGGAATAGTTTGATGGAAGCCTCAGAGGGCATAGGAGAATAATGGTAAATAAAAAGGTTCTTGGGGTAGATATGGAGGCAGTGAAATGGCCTGAGCCTGATTTTGTGAAGCTAGATGTGGTTGGAATACACTAGAAGAATTAGAACAATAAAGACCGATGCAGAAAAACAGTGACTCCAGGTTTAGGCAGGAAAACTGATGGCGGCAGTGAAAATAGAAAAGTGTGCGTGAACAGGAGAGATGGGAAGACATGAGCCGAGGCAATTGGAGCCTTAAGGGAAAAGGAGAAATTAAAGGTGAATCAGAGGCTTCTTAATCTAATGATTGATGCTCATTCATCTCACTTACTCAAACTGAAAAAGGGCTTGAAACACAGCTAAGAAAAAACTTCTATCAACAAACTTGTAAAGTAAGTACCATGGATAGGCAACAAATTTTGACTGAGGCTGCCTCATGGCCAAATAAGACTTATCATGAAATGGCAGATAACTTCCCTGACCACACATCTGTCAAGATAGCACAGCAAGCTTTGGGTTGCTGCCAATGTGCAGTGCAGTAGAGGTGACTGTAATTGTGGGGCTGAAGTAATGGCCAGGTCTGCAGTTGTCATGTCACCCACAGTGGGTCTCCAGTGGAGCTGGGCTGTGGCTGATGGGGGAATCTGTTGCATTTAATGGTCAGGGATTAGGTAATGCCCTCTTCTAACATGGATGAGATAGTGGGATGTGCACCAGAGCACATGCTGGGGGAAGGGTCCACCCCAGTGTGGGTAGAGCTCTTCGGACCTGTACTAGTAACAGCCTCTCCCATGGATTTGCCGATCTAGGTTTTGATGTTTTGTTTCCTTCCCAAAGTAAAGGATTGTGTACTCGCTTTAGTTTTGTGTAGCACTGAGGAAATGAGTTGAGATGTCAGCTTTCTGCCTTGGAGTGGCTGGAGGTTTGGCAGGTTGCACAATCACATGGTCTTCAGATCTTTTAAAAGCTGATTTTCCGGCACCTAATCCCATGGGGGTTGGAGACAATCTGGGATAATTATTGATTCAGCTCCCACTGGCATTGAATTTCCTGAGAAACTTAAGAATTTTTCAAAATACCGCACATACACAACTCAGGTGGAGCCAAACACCAAACCGGGTTAGCCTTTTATGGTTACCTTTTCTTTAGTATTAGGAGAAAAAGAGTAACGAGCAGGTTCAGAAATAACCCTGGTTCCCACTGGGTCATGAGGCTGGTGCTCCTGAGGGAGAAGGTCAGTAGCTAGTGCCAAGTAGGTTCTGGCTCATCCCTCCAGGCCAGGCCTCCACTGCCAGAGGCTTAAGTTAAAAATGGGTCCCCTGACCTTTCCCGCCTGGACATTTTGGGGAGCTCAGATGTTTGTGAACCAGGCTGAAGTACTCTCAAGTTCATGCCACTGGCAGATTGGAGAGGACACCAGAAATTTCTGAGGTAATGTGCGACAGGGGAAGAGGCTTCAATATAGTGAAATGATTCAGTGAGACTGGGAGTGCATTTGATTCCGGAGACTGAGGGCCAGCCGGAAATGAGAGCACCAGCACCTCCTGTTTGCTCGCCGTGGGGTGACAGGGTGCAGAGGGACCCCAGGTACTTTCCTAGTTTCAGCCTTGGCCACAGGCTTGATGAAATTTAGTATGCTAATTAGGAGCTTGCCAAATTCAGAGCTATGCTCCTCCCTAGGGAAGGCCTAATTTTTATTTGTTTAAAAATACACCCTAAGACAGAAATTTCAGGTCACCAAGTGACCTAGAAATAAGTCCAAAGAGTATACTGTTCCTTCACCACACAGATCTCAGACTTTTCCAGATTGTCTTCAGTTGCCATCTCCGTTCATTCTTTTTACTTGTCTGAACAGATTTAGACCTCTCAAAATTTCGGGGGAGAAGTTGACTTGTGAGAGGCTATGTGAGAGACTATGTGAGAGAAGGCATTTAGTAAGCAAAGCCCATTCCTAGAAAGGGGCAGCTCAGGTTTTGATATGATTTGTTTGAGATTATTACTAACAGTCATAATTATTTCATGTTTTCCCCAAGAGAATGGATCAGTGTCCTCATGAATTCTTTCTCTCCCTGTTAGCATGAACTTGTGCTTAAAGTGCTGGAGGTACATTTGAACTTATACAAACATTATGGTGTGAGATGGTGATGATGGGGAAAAATAATACTAGGAAATACAGCTCTTTTTACTTTTTGCAGGGATTCAAAATGTCTTGCTGGACTTCAGGATAGAAAGTTTCTTTGCCTTGGTGCTGATAATAAGCTCACCCCCACTCCCACTGTCTATTGGGGATTTACTGTGTGCTTACTTTATATTCATCCAAGTAAATTCCCATCATAACCCAATATGGTAGATAAATTATTACTCCTAATTTTCAGGAAAAGAAAAGGATGCTTAGGGAGGATGAGTAATGGATGCAGATCGTAGAGCTCAGGGCCTAAGCATTGGTGTTGCCAAACTCAGCGTTTGGGACTGGTTGGTGGCGCTGCTCATTCCCACGCATGCTCAGGCGTGCGGTCTGCTGCCTCTTCTTCAGGTGCAGCCTGGGAGCAGCTGCAGGGTGGCATCTGGCAGCTCTCAGAAGCGTAGAGTGCCGGCCTACCTCCACCCAGCACGGCTGTCCAAAGATTCCAGGACATTCACCTGCATTTTCAAGTTTGAGAAGCCCTGCTGTCTGCCATCAAGTAGGAATATAGCCTTCACTTTTTCCCTTCCTTTCCTCTCCTTTGTCTAATCTAATCTCATAATTTAAAACTCTTTAAAAGTAAGTTATAGAAAAATCACAGCGCTTCAAAGAAGCACTCAAAGCTACAGAACCAGAAGCATGGTGTGATGAGATCTCGGCATCTTCAGTTTGCCTTTAAGGAGAAATTAAAGAAACAATTCCAACATTTTGAAGATTGTGAATTCCAGAATTCACAGTAACGTGTTGTGCCGGTTTGAAACTATTATGTACCCCGGAAAACCCATGTTTTAATCCTGATCCAATTTTTTCGGGGCAGCCATTTCTTTTAATCCTGATTTAAAACTTTAAATCAGGCAGAAACCTTTGGTTAAATTATCTCCATGGAGAAGTGACACACCCGATTGTGGGTGTGACTTTTTGAGTAGATGGAGATGTGACTCCACCCATTCAAGGTGGGGCTTGATTAGTTTACTAGAGTCCTTTACAAAGGAAAACACTTTGGAGAAACCTCCGATGCAGACGCTTGGAGAACAATTGCTTCAGATCCAACACAAGACCCAGACATTTGGAGATGCAGGGCCTAGCAGACGTTGCAATGTGCCTTCCCATGAGATACTAAGCAGGCCGGAACCCAGCGTTGTGTCCCGGAGGAACTAAGTGAAGGCCCACAGATGCTTAGAGAGGAAACCATTGGCATCAGAAGCTGGAAGCAATGAACCAGGAACAAGAACCAGCAGATGCCAGCCACATGTCTTCCCAGATCAGCCTTCCTTGAGCTGAGGTATCTTTCTCTGGATACCTTAGTTGGGATATACTTATGGCCTTAAAACTGTAAACTTGTAATTTATTCATTTTTTAAAAGCCGTCCATTACTGGTATATTGCATTCCAGCAGCTCAACAAACTAATACACATGTAATTTATACCCACATAGGCCCAAATGAGACCCAGGGATGAGAGCAGTCTGAGACACAGCTCTTGTTGTCCTGCCCTGGGCTGGGCTCCCCCGGGCAGCTGTGGCACAGCCTGGAGCCATCCCTGTGGTGTGTCTTGTTGCTAGAGAGGAAAACTGAGAACTGAGCTGTCAACAGCCTCTGTTACTGCTAAACCCCATTTGTCTGCCGGCCAGCCAGGATTCTAAACATGCATTTGGGATTTTTGACTTTTGGCTCTTACTGAATAGGACACTGGGCTGTGTCTATATTGCCCTGATGAACTGACCCAGCTTAGGGGTAACTTAGAGTTTTCTTTTTTTTTTTAACCTTAGAATATTCAGAATCCATTTCCAGAAGAGAAATGCCCACCCCTGTCTGAGTGTTTAGTTCCCCCATTCTGAAATTCCCAATCAGGTAGTTCATAGTTCTGCCTGCCATTGTGGGATTAGAAGCATTTGGTGTGGTGCTGGTGTCTTCAGGCTACCGTGAGGCTTTGTGACAGCCTGTGGAACTTGGGTGTTGTTGGGGTAGCATAATTTTCTGGTCCCCCCAAAGGGGCAACATCAAAATATTATTTAAGAAAATAGAGGGTCACTGAATGCTGCCTACCATTTCTTTCCAAATTTTTTTCACACTGAACTCAGTATTTGAAAAGTTAAATTATTCAGGGCAAACTTCAGTTTTGCAGAAGAATGGCATCAATTGCAGCTCCGTTAGCAGCACAGAGCCCTTGTCCTCCCGAGTCAGCTCCCAGTTTGAGTCCTAGTTTCAGCAATAGGACAAGTTCAATTTCTAGGCCTTAATTTTAAAAATTTCAGGTTTAGTTTATTTTTATCACTTTCAGCATACATACATATCATATGCAGTTTGAAAACTCCTGCCTGACTACCTCAGAGCCATCCTTTTCTTATGGGCGTGGGGCTAGTGCTGCCCACCTATCAAGGGTTCAAGGTTTGAGGGAAATGGTGCGTGGCAGTATTTAGTGCCCTGCCTGGCATGCCACAGGCATTGCAAAGCGTGGGGCACTCAAGTCTCACAACCAAAACGCGCCTTTCCTCTAATTAGTTATTTGGTGGCTTTATTAGCTTTAGAAGATTAAATGGCTAATGTACTTATCTTTGATGACCTCATGGGCTTTGGAAATGTACTTTTTAAAAAAATTTGCTTTGATGCTTTCATTTCTGCACTCCTCCAGCTCCTTTTCCCTATGAATTAATTTAAAGGTATCTGACTATAGAAAACAAGCACATTTTTCTAGCTACAACGATGGACATGCCTGACTTGTCCTCCATTTGTTTCACTTCCTGTGCCCCCCTGGAGGCAGAATAACAAAAATGTAATCCTCATGAGCCTTGTGAGGGGCTCATCTTGGCTTCTAAAAGAAGGAAAAGGTCAAGTCTCACAGGCAGATCAGTTATACGTTCCGACACTAAAAAAAATTTCAGTACATTCACAGTTAAAATATTTTATTTTCTTGAAGTTTATACAAAATGCAGTCATGTACAAAAATGTACACAACATCTTCCATTTTACATTTTTATAAAGAACAATGATAATTCAAATACTGTCTCCTTATATGACATGTAAACATTGTTCTGGGCCTATATTATTTACTAAAATTTTCTCCATTCTTAGGAATTTTCATGGTTGCATAGTTGCTTTCAATCAGATCCGCCCAACAGATTTCTCAGGCCATGCGCATGACCATAACTGGCCCAATTCCAGGCAAAGATGAGTGAGATTCTCTGTAGACTTAACTGCAGTTCTGTAGCAGTATGAAGTTGTAAATGTACGTAGATTTTAATTTTACATACACATCCGTGTAAATCCGTAATTCTGCTCTCAATCTACATACATATATCTGTCATAAAAGATCATATGTGGAGGCACACAAATGCCCGGGGAGACAGTCTCTACTTGGGAAAGTGCCAGCATCCCAGTGCAGTGTGAGACATATATATTAATCTCGTTTGGAGCCTGCCATGTCAGCAACTATTTGCAGAAGTGCCAGCATGTGCAATTTGAATATATAAAAATTCAAAAGTGTTAGCCGAACTTTGGACAAAATGTTCTCTCTAGCTTGAGGGGTAAGTGGGGAAAAAAAGGAGGGAATTAATAAAGGAAAAGAAAGCATGTTTTGGGTTCTAACAAACACATGGGCTCCAGAGAAAACACTGCTTCAACATTTTAGGATTGTGCTTTTTCCCTCCCTGTTACATTAACCGAGGGGATACTGAAAATGAGTATTGTGGAGGTACGGTTGATACTGGTACAGAAGCCATCTCTGCCCACCTACGGGAAAAAAATAAATCCACGATGTAGAGTATCAAGAACCTTTTTGAAAACAAAATAGACTTTAAGCTGCAACCACCTTTTCACAAACCAATTATTAGTTTTTAATAAAGCCTTACCGTAAATATGCCATCAAGTAGTAAGGTGTTATCCTTAAGAAAAAGATCTTTAATATCAGATTAAGGATTAAAAAAACTTAATCAGTAAACTTTAAATTTGGTGTTCCTAGAAAATGTGTGAATAGCTCTGGATATTGGGCTCAACTCTCTGAAAATAAATAACCCCCATTTCAGATCCAATCTTAATGGCAAAACGACAGCTCCTTTATTCTGACAAAACTAAATACTCCTTTTATAAGGAATCATAAACTCAGCTATATTAGCAAATGCTCAGTCCTGAGGGAGTCCAAGACCACTGGCCCCAGGGCATTGTGGTGACAAAAGTACAGCCCTGGGCATCTGTCCTGGGCTAGAAGGACCACACCTGGGAGAAGGCACACCTGCTTTTTTTTTTTTGCAGGAGACTCTTCTGTTGCCATGCAAGCATTGCATCAGAACGAGACAAAGCAGAAATTACACTGGTGTTACAAATAGAGACATCATGGATCCCTGCTGTGACAATGAATAATAATCTTTTGACTTTAAACTGGCAACCATGGAGAAACAGAAGAAATCTTAGCTATTAGCACACAACGCATTATAACTAGTGTTCTAGTTTGCTAGCTGCCGGAATGCAATATACCAGAAACGGAATTGCTTTTAACAAGCGGAATTTAACAAGTTGCTAGTTTATAGTTCTAAGGCTGAGAAAATGTCCCAATTAAAACAAGTCTTTAGAAATGTCCAATTTAAGGCATCCAGGGAAAGATACCTTGGTTCAAGAAGGCCGACGATGTTCAACTGTCTCTCCCAGCTGGAAGGGCACATGGCGAACGTGGCGGTGTCTGCTGGCTTTCCTGTGGCTCTACCAAAAGGGACTCTCTCCAAAGTGTTTCCTCTTTTAAAGGATTCCAGCAGGCAACTCCACCTTCAGTGGGTGGAGACACACCTCCATGGAAATCATCTAGTCAAAAGTTACCACCCACAATTGGGTGGGTCACATCTTCATGGAAACAATCAAAATGCTCCCACCCAGCAATATTGAATGAGGATCAGAGGGCCTGGCTTTTCTGTGTCCACCACAGATTCAGACTGGCACAAATAGCAATTAAAAACACATTTTAGCTCTCCAGTTTGAAATTTGTTTGGTCTTTAATGGAAATTTTCCCTGAATTAGTGGTGTGGGCTTCCTTCTACCAAAATAGGACAAATTTAGACCATCTTGAAAGACTTGCCTTGTACATACATATTATAAAAGTGACATCCTAAAAAAAAAAAAGAAAAAAAAAGCGACATCCTAGCGGGGCTGTGAGGTTAGTTCAGTGGTAGAATTCTCACCTGCCATGTGGGACACCTGGGTTTGATTCCTGGCCCATGCACTTCCCAAACAAACAACAAAAAACCAAAACCAACAAAACGGTGCTAGCAATAACGGGATACTCACATGGAAAAAGAATGAAATGTGACCCCGCCATAGAGCATACAAAAAAACCCGACATCCTAACTAAATGATTCAAAGAGGAAATGAAGTAATTGTATCATACTTAATATAAACATCTATTTCAATGTTTTCTCCAGAGTAAACACAATAAAAGCAAGTGGTTGTAAAATCACAAGTCTTCATCATCTGTAATGCTTATAAATTATATAATAAATCAGGTTTATTCACCTTTACTTATAATTGTTATTAAATAACCCTTGACATTTATTTTGTTGGCATGTGCTAATAAGCACACACATTGCCAAGAGTATTCTGTGTGAAGCCAATTAAGAAACTGCCTCTAGTATCTTGAGATTTTAGGCTGCAGAAGTGGTTGCTGTGGAAACAAATTTGCCTTGGTATTTCTGGCAGGACCAGAAACTACAGAGTAATATGTCTTGAAATAAGATCTAGTGTAAGCAGATTTTGCCCCCTTAATTTGGTCTCTATTTTACGAAGTACATAGGTTATTAGAAATTACAAAGGAAAACATTCCATACACAATTTATTTTAACTCAATTTTTGTTTTCTTTTTATTCAATCATACAAATTTGAATGGGGATTCCTGAATAAAATATTTTAGTTAATTCACGTTTGGCAGAAATGATACATTTGAAAACATTTAGAAGTTTCGCATTTATATAGCTTTTTAAAAAAATTCTGTAGCACATTTTCCCAAAACTTTATGCTTAAACAGATGTGCTTTAAATGTTAATGGGTAATGATTTGATTTATATTATAGCTTATTTAAGAGAATAATTACTTAAAAAGGACAGACTAGACATGTATTTCTTTCAAAAAATACAATTTTTGGTCATGTGTATGATTCATGTTCAGATTTCCAAAATAGAAAACGTCCTAAAGTGCATCATTTTATTTATAATATAACTCCTTGAAATTCTAACGATTTGCAATGTAAACAGTAGAGCAAAGAATACCAAACTATATTTTTGTGTACATTTAAGTTTGTAGGACAATGTACCATCTTTAAGTGTGGATTACAACCAGGGCACTTCCGACACAAAGCTCATGCTTCCATATGATTATTTTTAGGAGCAAACTCCAAGGCTTTCACTTTCCCTCACCCCCGACTTGAACAATTTTCAGCTGACAGAGGGGAGATGTCATATATCCCTTCAGCAAGGAAAAATGGTGCCATGAATCCAAACTGACCAGTTTCTCAATAGCCTATTTTGAAACTAACAAGTAGTCAGTTCAGTTTTAGGTCCTTTTTCTTTTCTCCTTCATATTTAGAGGTACACTTTAGAGAGTAACTCTCAAAACATACAGGAGGGTACACCTCATGTCCTGTTCATCCAGCCATGTTCTCTTCAAAGGACAGACCCTGCTGACAGGTCTGCTCGTGACAGCCAGCGGCTGCCGGGTGCAGACACCTCGGCTAGACTCAAACCCAACCGTCGATGGACAGGTGGAACCAGGGTGCAGTTTCCTGGGTGCTTATGGAGAAGTTTAAAAAGTAACAACAAATCACAAAGGGATATTAGCACACTGGGAGATGAATGATTCAGTGTCCTAAATTCCCTGGTCCCTCCAAAATGTCTAATTAAGACAGCTTTGTGACACGGTCTTTGAAAAAAATTATAATCATAATTGGCCACACACCATTTCTTTTCCTCTTTTGAATGTTGAACATCATCTTAAAAATAATGTGATTTAGATTCTGCCTTAAGCTAAGCTCTGAGGCCTGCATTTACTGTTCAGTGTGGGGATTCTGAGTGCAGGTTTCCTTTGATATTTTTTTTAACTCGTGAACACTCAGAGGCTGAGAACGTGGTCTCCCCGTCTCCCACGATCTTCTCCACTATTCGGCTAAGAATGAAACGAGACCCTTTATGTTTGGCTAGTGTCAAAGTGAAACGGTGCCCCAACCAGGGTGCCATATCCATGTTGGCCTTGCTTAGTGTTTGATGTTAAATGTCTTCTTAAAGTCTGAGGCTGATGAGGACAGGCAATGTTAAGGAATGGATCTTCTAGGCTCTTCACCCTGTTACCTGGATTAAAAATCAGCATTAATGGAGCTCTTGTTATAATCCTTCTGTTCTCTGCAAATTACCCAACCCTAGGCAGGGACCCAATTTTTTTTTATCAGCTGAGGAAGTCCTGAAGACACACGCAATCAAATAAATCATCGCCCTGCCATTATGGGCATGTGCTACTTCCCTCTACCTGAGAACTGTAGGGGGAAACAACAAATTCACACCAGTGGGGGCGGGCGCAGCTCTGTAGAAAGGTCACTGAAGGGTCAAAGGCAGCAAAAAGGGCTCTCAGATGCACAGTCACACTTAACAGGGTACCAGGAAAACATGAACCTCCACAGCAAGTTTGCTCTACATAGCGAAGTCCTGAGCTTGTTTTTATCACAGTTAGACAGAGAATGGTCTCACGTTTCCCAGTTCTCCAAGGAAGAATAGTATATATTCTCTGTAAATGAATGTGTCTAAATGTAGTGATTCTTCACTGCTAGTGTTAGCAAAATTTCCACTATAGTGTGTCTGTATAGATGTGTGTGTGTATGTGTGTTTGTGTGTGCAGGAATATTGACTTTCCCATTACAGAATTCCTAAGTCAGGTCAAGTTGCCATCTTCTACCTAGGCAGTCTCTAAGGTAGTCAATGGAAATAGGAGCCGGGTCTGGAGGCAGAAAGGCTGCGTGCTTTGCAGGTCCTGGAAATTCTTCCTTGTGCCATCCAACCCCAGTTTCAAGATTGCCTTTCCTTTCTGCAGAGCTGCTATTTGTCCAAGAAGGCAGCTGGGAAATCTAACTTGCATCCTTCCTGCCACCTCTTCTCACACAGGGTCTATCTCCTCACATGGATTTGGAATCAGTGTCTCTCTTGCTGATGAGCACCTCCAGGAGCCTTAGTTTCGCCTTTATGTGTTTATATTCATTGTACTCTTCAGCCAGAGGCGTGCGGTCTTCCTTCTGGACATTTCTAATGGAAAGAAAGGAAAAGGAGGCAGACAATCATTTTCTGTCTCGTCTAGAGGAAAGTGTTCATCAGGTGACTCATCATTATGTGGAAACCACAGCTAATCTTTAGAATCAGTATTGCCAAACGTCACTTGGTATCAAGACTGGAGCTGGATTGAGAGAAGCAGTGAGAGGCTGCTTCTCCCACAAGGCGCCATGCAATGCAGAGGGTTACGTAGTGCATCTGGCATTTTGTAGCATGGTATGAAGGACTACGAAATGTAAAAATTTTCCTCCTCTGCTGTTAAAATATGAATTTACATTGAGTCTCCATACATGGGAATCCTACATTCCTCATTTTAATAATACTTTCTCATTTTTACATAATCCATCAAATGAACCATTAAGTTTCTAATTAGCAATTAGTATGTACTATAATTTACAAGCTTTTCAAAAACAGTTAATACTTCTACTTAATATAAAATTAGTCTTGAAATTCAGCAGTTGGGACATTAAATACTGAGCCCTTATATGTAACTTATATGGCTAATTTTTACATGTGTAAACAATAAATATTAATTGAGAGCTTACTATGGGTCAAGTGCTGTGTTAAGCACTTTGTGTGCATGATCTAAGGTAACCCTCCCGACAGTGTGATGAAGTAGTGTTATTATCCACATCCTGGCTAGGAGGAAGCCAGGACTGGAAATGAAGTGGGTTTGCTGCAAATTAACTGTTCTTAACCTTCCTGCAGTCTTGCTTCTTCATTTCATTTTGAAATGTACACAGCAGGTTTCTTTCCTTAGTATGAAAAAGCAAATATAAAAAAGAGGGATAGCAGGCAGCTTATTTAATTTGTTCGATAAACTAAAAATAAGTGTATCTTATTCATGCCCTGCCTTGTTCTAGGGAAGGAATCTGATGGATTTTCAGCAGAGGGCAGTGAAGGAGGTAGGAATTAGGAATTGCAACATCCACCACCTAGTTCCTGTTGGGTGCTCTGCTCTCCTCGGATATGAAATAATGGAACAGACTTTATGATATCAGAAGTCTTGCACAGTCCTAAAGTTTTATGGTGATGATTACATTAATTCCCATTAATCATACTTTCTTAAAACTTAGGTTATATAATTTTATGGAAACCCTCACGTACAGAATGTTTGTACATAATGTGTAATTATAATTATATACAAATATATGGACAAAGTAGATTACAGGGTACCCGGGGCAGGGACAGGGGTGGGGAATGGGGAGTTAACATTTAATGGGCACAGAGTTTCTGTTTGGGTGATGGAAAAGCTTTGGTGATGGTTGGTGGTGATGGTGGCACAACGTGTAATTCACTGTAACTAACACCACTGAACTGTACAGTTGAAAGTGGTTAAAATGGGAAATATTATGCTGTAAATATGTTAACAACAAAAAAATTTTTAAGGGACAAAAAGAAACTAGAAATATGTTTAGAAAAAAGATGGGAAGGAAATGCATCAAAACATTAATTATGGTTTTTTATATTATTATTAATATTGGATATTATCTCTCTTTATCTGCTTATCTATGTTTTCCAAATATTCAACAGTGTGCAAGAAAAGAAAATCAAATATTTAAGTAGAAAAATATATATAAATTGTGAGAATGTCATTACAGGATAGGACAGATTCAAATTAGCGATCCTAAAAATAACATCATATATTAATTGAAATAAGCTAGAATACAACACATTTCAATTGCCCAAGCTGATTTTTATGGTGCTTTTAGTTCCCAATATTTTACAGAAGTATAAAAGGGGACTTAAAAGAAACTATAGTTACACAGCTTAATTTGGATTCAAATAAAATCAATTTAAAGTGATAAAACTTGACTCTAACATAAATGCAAATATCATCCCTGTT
Organism: Myrmecophaga tridactyla; assembly: GCA_004026745.1. NCBI lineage: Eukaryota > Metazoa > Chordata > Mammalia > Pilosa > Myrmecophagidae > Myrmecophaga > Myrmecophaga tridactyla. The sequence continues at coordinate 51,334 of PVIY010007852.1, read as the reverse complement.
CTATCCTTGAGCTCATGATGTGGCTTTGAGTAAGATATTCTATGTGCAATCACTTGCAAACATGGGAGACTATTTCTCAGCATAGTGTTATGTGAGGATGATTAAATTACGCCTTAAAATTCCACTAGAGAAAAGCAGGTGAATTTATTGCTTATATATTTTTTTCATTCAAACTTGACAATTATCATCTTTGCTTTTAAAATGAGCTTAAAAATTAGCAAAATTTAGTGCTCCTTTTTCCTTATTTCTCTAATTTCTTAGGGGGAAAAAATACACCAGTGCTGTCACCTGGAAATTTAAGCTTCAAGCTGCTTAGAATTTGATGTGACAGGTTAGTTTTATAACGTTATAATTCTGCATCAGTCTTGGACACCATCCAAGGGGAGTTTCTTCCTTAAGGACCACCCGAACCTCATCATCTCACAGTAAATCTTTAAGGATCCCCTGGGCACAAACTCACTGGGAGGGATCTGCTGGGGGTAAGTGAGGAAGGAGAGAAAACAAATGCACTACCTCCCATTTTGTCTGAAAAAATTTTCTTCAAAATCACGAAGTTTCTTTCGAATCCTTTTCTTTTCTTCTCTCATTTCCTGAAGGTGTTCCAAGAGTTCAGGTCTAAGAGGGCAGAAAATGCCAAGAAGATTAAGTTAAATCTGACTTGTGATCAATGCAATGAATGTGTAGCTCAACAGGGATGAGCACATACGTGCAAAAAACTGCTGAGGGAACTTCAGGGTCAGCGAAATGGATGTTTACTATCCCTCGAAAGTTCAAATATGCTTGCTATAAAAAGGCTTGTGAGGCTCCTGCTATTTATGAATTCTTAGGGCTAGCAAAATCACATAGCGCTTTGTCATCTTTTGCTTTAAAATAAAGAAAGAGATGACATCTGTGCTAAATGTGTGTTAAATTCTGAGCTGGGAGAACAGAACCACACGATGCCATTTATAGAGACCTTCTGGTTGTTTAAGCAAGATTTCAAAAGCTCCCTCAAAAAATGTGGAATGAAATATATTAAAAAATTGAGCCAGAAAAAAAAAAACAAAACGTATATCACTGTTGTATCCACACAGTGTACCCCCACCAAGGTAAGTCATTTGTATTTTCCAGCTAATTTATTTAAATACAAAGTTTTAAAGACCATTTCAGAAGGTTATTTGCACTGAGACATTTCGATACCAACAAAATGACATACATTGAAGCAGCATGGAGATTTGAAAGCCCTGTGTCCTGGCTGCATTTTGATGGCATCTTATCATCCATGGGGGAAATGAATCCATCAGCATCATCTTCGAACTGGTCCAGAAAGCAGCGTGCACTGAAATCAGTTTTCAGAGTGACCGTGAAGTCTGGTTTCATGTTGCTATCACTTTCTGAGCCCTCCTCTTCTTCCTAGAATTACGCAGCAATCCCAATAAAAATCTGGCCAGATTTTCTGGCATCTTCCATTACAAGTATCATTTAGCACTCATTTAATTATCCAGACATCAAGGGGAAGCTTTTGTAAAAATAAAAACAGAAAGGCCAGACATCATATAAATGTATGTTTCTAGTTTCTTCTATATCTACATTTGGCAACACATGTGTACACTGTGGGCACATTACTGAATATTTGTACGTATGTCTATGATATATACCCAAATCATAGTTAGCTAATAGGAAAACTGATTATAAAATGTGTTCTCAACATTTAATCTGCAGCACAATTAATAGCTATCAAGGTGGTGGGCAAGAAGGAACACCCATCATAACTTTAGACCCTAAATCATATGAACCAAACAACACTAAAAATTTCCAGCTCTGTGACTAACAAAATCCACCACAACCAGGTAATCAGTGCCTTAAGGAGTCTATTACTCATGTACCTCAGAAAACATTTTTTATTAAGCTACAAACATTTTCAGAAGTAGAACAAATACAGCCTTTCTACTCAAGAGTTGAGATTCTAAAATATTTTGTGGTTGCTTGAAGCACAAAATTTTAGGAAAGTTTTGAGAAGATCAAAACATTTATCTTTTCATGATTGGGAACATAAAACGCATACATTTTTTTCAAGAGCTTTCAAGGGCCACAACTGTATTTTTCAGCCTCCAAGCTTCTAAGTAAAGTATGATATTCTCTGTGCTGATTTTTGCAATTAGGAAATGAAGTCAAATGATTTCTTGTGTCAATTTGAGGCAGGTAAATCTAAGGAAGAAATAATATCAGAATCTGAGGGAAACATTTTTTTTTTTCAGGTGCATGGTCCGGGAATCAAACCCGGGTGTCCCGCACGGAAGGCGAGCATTCTACCACCCGTGCACCCCTGAGGGAAAAATTTTAAAAGACGTAATTTACTACCAAAATGTACAGCTAGGCCAAAAAAGAATATGTTAATCTCTTGAAAAAACGAAAACTTAGGAATGCAGCTACATGAACAACTGAAAGTATAACATCAATTTTTATAGTTAAACCTAATGGTTTCAATGCCAACACAACTAAAAATCTCTGGAAGCAGGCAAAAATAGTTACCATCAGAGCACAAATGTGTAAACTGCAGCAGTGGATTATCTTCCCTTAAATGTAGGTATGTTTATAATAGTGTCTCTAAAGAGAAATATTGCAAACAAACAAAGCCAAAAAAAAAAAAAGGACTATTTCACACTACAATGAAAATTCTATTTTGAAAGCATAAAGGTAAAACTGGCAAGCACTAGGTGGCTGTGCCAAATGCTCTTAGCTTTTCAGATCTTCAAGCTCTTTGCGTGGTCCATGGAAGTAAATGTCTCAGTAATTTTTTATATTTAAATTATTTTTAAAATGTAAAAAAAAATACATAAAATAAGATTCAATTCTTAAATGAATAATTCTTCACCTTAAAGTTCCTCTTTTTTTGTAAGGAGTAACAATTCTTTTATATGGCATTTTATAAGCATTAATTGATATAAGGAATAGAAAGTACCTAATAAGATATCTGGCACATAGGGAGTACAGACTGGTTTTGGCGCCTTTTCTTTTCCCCTGTCCTAGATGGGGAAGAAAAGCTCAATGGAGGTAGGAGTGTGAGTCTATCCACTGCGGTCCCCAGAACTTGGCTGATGTTTGCATACATAGATGCTCAACGACTGTTAAACAATTTTAGTAACTCTGTTTTAAATTAGTGATAACAAATCACTATTAAGAAAGCATTAAAATCCAGGGGTGAAAGTTTCCCTGGCAGAGTGGGAGATGACTCCCAGGGAGGAGCTTGGCCCTGGCACCATGGGATCAACAATGCCATCCGGAACAAAAGGGGGAAAAGAAACATAACACATAAGGTATCAATGGCTGAGAGAGTTTGAATAGAGTTGAGAGGCTACTCTGGAGGTCACTCTTAGGCAAGCCTCAGTTAGACACTGCTACCTATCATAGCTTGCCAAACCTCCACCAAAACCATTCCTGCCAATCCTGAAGAATACCTAGGGCATTATGTAACATTCTACAAAGGTTCCAGGCACTACGGTAATTTTCCAGAAACCTACAACTTCCAGATGGGCCCCTGGACCAGATAAGTCCTAAAATGCAGAGGGGCCAACCTCTCCAGAACATCAACTAGTTCAATCCCCCATCCCATATTATCAACAGCCCCTTCCAACATGAAAAAGCGAGAATGACTAGGGGCTAAATACCCCTAAAGATTGGGAGAAAAATCAAAGTTGATGGTGGAGTTATACAGTGAAGGTAGGGTTTAACAAATGAGTATGATTGCTGAATCATTAAATTGACATTTCTTTAGTCTCCAGTATCTTTGAGCAGCTAGAAGTAAAAGCCTAAAATTGTGGAACTGTAACCCATACCAAACTCTGAAATCTGTTCTGTAATTGTTGCAATGTGCTTTGAAATTCATTGCTTTTTTGTATGTATCTATTTTTCACAAAAAAAGATAAAAGTTGATTGTGATGATAAGTGCATAGCTATAAGATGAAAAAAATCAATGTAATCATGCACTGTATTAAAGAATAAAGAATTAAAAAAATTTAAAAAAAAAGAGTAGTAAAGCCCAAGACAGATAAGAAATGAAGTTACGAAGAAGAGCCTAATTACCTTTAATAAAGCCAGGAGTCTAAGCTTTAACAAATTATAACCCAGAATCCTGAGAAAGCTCAACAATGAGAAAAATGCTTTGCAAATAGTGAGCAGTCAATGATGTCTGAGATGAAGCTAAACTGCTCTCAGTCATCTCTGAAAATCATGTGAAAAGAGAAGTATCAAAATAGGCAGACCTTCAAATTGTAAGTTCATGAGTTTATTGGGGGTTTTGGGTAAATTCTAGAAGAAATTAGGGCGTAGATAATGTACCAGAAATGAGGAGCCCTGCTTCCTCAAAAACGTATCCTAAAAACTCTGTAAAGAATGAGAGGGCCAACCCTACGAAAGGAAAGCAGGTTACTACCTTTACGCAGCGATGATGTCACGGTGATGTGAACCTGCAGGGACCCTGCCCTACCATCACCTGGATAAACTTGGAAAAGGCATACTCACAAAATGTGTTAGATAGTACAAAGTGTGCATCTGGTATGTTGGAATATAAAATCTAGATTTTATTTATCTCATAAGGCTGGAATAGAAGTATTAGAAATAACATATTGGTTAACTAGTCCAATAATTAGGCTAGGAAAAAAGTGGCTGCGAAGCTTGTAAGCAATCCATGGAAAAGACCTGAGAGCAGTGGTTCGCAACCGGGGGTGATCTGGCAATGTCTGAAGACATTTTGGTTGTCACATTTGGGGGAGGGAGTGGATTACTAGCATTTGGTGGGTAGAGAACAGGGGCACTGCTAAACACACTATAATGCCCACCCTAAAATGCCCCTCACAACAAGGAATTATCTTGTTCAAAAACGTCAACAGTGCTGAGATTGAGATACCTGCCTGAGAAGGACTGAAATGAACTTACAATACATTGATTGCCAGGTGGCCCTGGACTTGCAGAGCTGACAGGACCTTAGCAATACAGATCATGGTCAGGGCTCGTCTTCTGGCTGACCGTCCTGGGTGAACCATATCTGGAATTATTTCCAGTTCTGGGAACTGGTACTTTTAAGAGGGCTATAGATAAACTGGTGTGTGTATGTATAGGCCAGAACCACCAGAATGGTGAAAGGTCTGGGATCCATAGCCCATGAAGAATAATAAGAACGTGGAGAAAAGATTTGTACAGGGTGTGGGTAGGACTGGGCAAGGCGGATGGCTAGAAACCTGTGAAGTGCTCTCAGAGATGAAGCAGCATGCTCATTAGCCACGTTGTTCCAGAGGGCAAAACTAAGCCCATTCAGTAGAATATAATACATTAGTAACTATGAACATCAGAATTTTCAATTGTTTTAATTAGCTATGATATATTTTATATTTAGAGTACCTATGCATTCTAGAATTACAAGTTATATAATTATAAGTTAAATGTAATAAATAAATTTAATTATAATTTTATAATTTAAAATGACAATTATAAAACTAATAATATATAAAAAAAGTTTTAGCTATTATTGATGACAGCCCATGTAAATGAGCTGGAATCCCTCCTTAGGGACAGTGTTTTTAGTTTGTTAGAGAAGTTTTAGAGGGGATTCTTATCTTGGATAGGAGAATTGTCTGGATAATCTCTAGGTTTCTTTGGGCTGGAAGATCTAGGGCTTTAGAGCTTGAAATGGCTCTATTTAATAGGCAGTTGGTTCCCTCCTACAGGCATTTAAAACCAGGGCTGGTTTCTAAAGAAAATAATTTGTTCCAATTAGAACAAAATGAACTGAAAAGACAGTACTGTTTACAAAAGCAATCTAATCATTGCGAAATTATCTGAAATTTTGACCATCATGTGGTCCAGTATAAGAGCATGGCCAAAATATACTTGTGAAAAAAACACACTAAGCTAACAGATAAGACCTGGAAGAATGTCTCCTTTTAAAAAGAGCATCAGCAGTCTTATCTTAAACTCATTTAATGAGGCAATTATTAAGTGTCATATTCTGAAGTGTTAAAGAACACATTTTTTTCCTAGTAACTGTTCTATTGCATGCTGCTAACAGAAACATGCTAATTTTCATATACACAATTGCCCCAATTTCTTCAATTACAGTGGTTTAATCCTTTTGTGCAATTGCCAGTCAGACAAAATTTGTCTTCTTTCATAGACATTAAGGCTTATTATAAGAAAATGGCTCTAATCCTTAAGACACAATATAGTGTACTGTCCCAAATTTCTCAATACCAAGTTTAGAGCATTTTCAAAAAGGAAGTTTTAAAAAAAATAATATGAGTAGTGAGCACAATCACTGCCTAATATTTTAAAATTAGGCCTGTAAAGTATTTAAGATAGCTAAGAGGTAAGGAAAGGGAAGGAGCACTAAAAAGAGAAGATTTTGTAGTTTGTGCTACCTTACTTTCTTATAATGATGAGAATCAAGTAAGAAAATGGAGAGGTTCTCAACTGGAGTCCCTCAATGAGAAGAGGCCTCCTATTCTGAAACAATCATTCCTAACTACAGTAAATGACTACCTCAGCCAACCTGAAATTATCATAGAAAAGTAACAAGTGAAACTTGTAAGACTCAATTCTGCTTTGGGCTTAACTTCCCCTTCAGACTTTAAACAACTGCTAAAAGGCAAGCATCAATTTTTAAAAAATGACTACATTAATTTTTCACCTCTTGAGTCCTGTATAAGGCAGTCCAATTTGGTTAGTTTTCTAAAAACAAAAACATGAAAGAGGTTCATCCCCATAGAAATACTAATTCTATGGTTACAGGATTCACATTCCATTCCAGCAAAAGTAGCTACTGATTACAAGGATTATCTGTATAAAATCTGTAATTACTACTGTAAAAAAAAAATCAGAGCCTCTGCTCTAATGACTGTCTGTCATAGAACCATATTCACAGACAAAGAGCAAATTATGAAATTAGTACTAGGGAGAAAATGTGTCGGGGAAAGGCAGAGGAAGGAAGAGCAGGTAAATTCCAACAGCAAATCTGTCAAAGACAAGTAAGATATTGTTTATAAAATTATAGTTTTTCATTGTATATTATATACTGCTTTGGTTGACTTTATTGTTTTATGAACTCACGGACATTTCCTTTAATTACCCAATGAACTCATTTAACCAAATTTTGGAATAAAGAAAATTCATTTCCCAAATGGGTTCCTTATAAAATGTAATTATGAAAACAAAAACAGAAAAATAATGGCACCTGAAGGCAAAGTAAAAACAAAGCAAAAACACAACAACAGGGAAAAAAAAGAGATTATGGAGAACAGCTAGCCTATAATATAAATAAAAAGAGATGATCTCCGATTTTTTAGGACACACTACACAAAGCCATCACCAAAGTCCCAATCAATCTCTTTCCATTCGCGGGAGAGAGAGAAAGAGGAAGGGGACTGATGCAGATTTAGCAATGAGTTAGCAGCTGGAGGTCTTCACCTTTATCTCCTTGAAGAAGGAAGCAGTTTCACCCTCGATAATGGGCTGCAGCAAAGGGCTTCTCCGCTTGCTGGAGGGGGATCCCTGTGACAGGTGTTAACAAGGAGGTTACATTGTGAATCCCTTTCCCTTTCCCTCCAGCTCTCTGCTTCCGACCTCACCAGTATTTTATACTGTCTTTTAACTGTATACCCTAACCCCTCCCCACAAAAGATTCCCAGGAAAGCCTGAAACAAGCAAAATTCTTTTCCAAGTTGCCACTTTATTTCAGAGCCCACATACATACACCGAGGACACATTAGTATAAGAACAGCACGTGAGTGAAAATGTTAACCAATCACTGAGAAGAAACTGGAAAAGGAACACCTGCCCCCTATTCCCTTTCAGCCCTAATCACAATTACTGCAAGAACACTTTAACCTTACTAAACTAAGGGGAGTAACCAGCTGACCAAGCAATACATGGGTTGTCTAACTCCCCTGTTGTCCATACACCTTATTTAGGAACATGTAGAGTCCTAATTGGAAAATCAAAAAGATTCCTTAGATTTCATTCTTTTATTTTTATTATTAATAAAAATAATTCACTTATTAATTATTAATCTTTTCTGCAGGAAGTTTCTAGAAGAATAGCTTTCTTCAAATGCATCTGCCTCATTCATATGAACAAGTGCATTATTAAAAGAAATATAGGAATAAAAAAGGAGATTTAGGGAAGGACTAGATATGAGCAGTGGCTAAAATGAGTATGTGCTTCACTAACAATGTAAAAGCAATGTTTTATTGGCTTTATTAAAAAGCTTAAATGCCATCAGAGGAAATCCCAAAGTCCCTGGAGAGGAGACCTTTGAAATGGGACAAAAAATTCTCCCAGAGATGGACAAGACATTAACAACTCACTCATGTGCTGGGGGATGGAAAGCCTGTGATGGGGCTGAGAGCAAGCTAGCCAGTGCCGGAAAGGCTTTCCCACAACAGGAGGCTGTTGTTGTTCCTCACTGTTGACAAAATAAAATTTCAGGGACCAAAAGCGGCAAAGTGGCCAATGAGAGCAACTTCAAAATTGTTAGTTTCCTTCTTTTTTTCAGCTCTGTACATATCCTACATCCTCCAAGAAGGAGAGGGGGGTTCATGGATTCCTTAGAGGCTTTGTTTCTGGACATGACACCCCTCTTGGAGGGAAAGAGAAGACTATTAACATAGGGCCCTTAGGATCAGAGAGGCACTCTTTGGCCTGGAGAAAGCACTGCCCCTGTCACCTTGGAGCTACGTCTCTGAGGAAAAGATGTTGGAGTCAGTCCAGTACATGTCAGATGGATATATATATGGCCTAAGAATGTCTCCCAAGAGGAAAAAAAAAATTCTACCAGCTTCAGATTTGCTCATTTTTGGCAAATGTAGCAGGAGAAGTCTTTGAAAAGTTCTTCATTCCTCAACCCTGTGGGCCACAGATAGCAATGACTGGTTTAGCTATTAAAGCCTACTCTTTAATGAGAAAGCAGATCAGGGCCCTATTAATTTAAGCAGGGTCCAATAACTCAGATAGTCAACAACACAAAGGTATTGTACTCACGATGACGGGTACGGTATTGGCTCGGGATAGGATCTGCTTGACCAGCCGGTATCTGTCATATAGGGGCTTCATAACCTGACGTTCATTCTTTGTCACCTGAAAAGCAAGGACAAGAGAGCTGAAAACACCACTTTTGGTGGTCCTGCTAACAGCTGCCCAAGCATACGTGGGGCCTTGTGGCCTCAGAGAGAATACAAATGATTCAAACTAAGTCTTACAATATTTATTTAAACTGACTACTATTTAGTCAATAAATACTCAAAATATCTACTTTAGCTGCAGACCACTGGAAATCACTCCCACTATTACTGCTTTTTCTAAAACAAAACTACGATCATTATTATTTCCCTATTTAAAACTGCTCAGGTTTTGAGTTTCCAGACTATTATTTTCTGAGTCCAGAGAAAAAAGAAAGCATGTATTTCCATTTTAATAGTTATCATGCAGCTCTGCAATCACTTTATTGACATTTCTTTTTCCCCCATTTTTGGGCCTTCAACTTTGAAGGCAACTGTGGATTACATACAAATGGATTATCTCTTGTTTCCCTTTGTATTTGCCTGTCACTAAGTGATCAGTAATAAATCACTCTGGATGAACTTTTCAAGCTAAGAAGGATTCTGCCATCACGCAAAAACAGTTCGTGAATTTTGTGTCAGCATTAATAAGAATAACCTTTTGTTTGTAACTCCTCGGTTATCATATATTAAAAGGCAGATGATATTTTTCTGTTTCTACCATCTCCAGTACCAAGGCAGTTTCAAAATTAGGATTTCACAAATGATGACTGATGAGGTTGGAAAGGAACTCTGAAATTATTTTATGTGAAAAGATTAAGGATCAAACCACAGGTGCTACTACCAAATAACTGTCACAATGGCTAAAAGGAAAGGTGTCAACAAGCACATCTTGTACAACAGAAACCCTCCTTCTCTGCTGGGGAGAGTGGAAAACTGTTTGGTAGTATCTACTAAGGCTGAACATATGACAGGTCAGTTCTGTTCTTAAGTATATTCCAAGCACATGTGGACTTGCACTTCAAAAAGGAAGGCTTCTAGGGTGGGCCACGGTGGCTCAGCAGGCAAGAATGCTCGCCTGCCATGCCAGAGGACCCGGGTTCAATTCCCGGTGCCTGCCCTTGTAAAAAAAAAAAAAGGAAGGCTTCTAGTTGGAGTAGGAGAAGAAGATCAGTGGCTTAATTCTCTGGCTTATGACACCAATATTTAGATTTTCTATGTATTGCTCCTGTGTTAAATTAGTGGTCCTTAGGGACTAATCACTTGAGGATGACCTGATAAAATCCAGTTTTTTACTATGCAGAGTTAAAACTTATGATTTCACCAGAGTTAACATTAGCATTTCATCAAAAACACCAAAAACAATAAAGATGTCGAAGTCTACAGTGACTGAAAGATGAGAATTAATACTATTTAATTTGTATCAGAATTATTTTCATGGTGTATATCTGAGGACAAAGGCTTGGTGAAACTGAAACTTTGTGAAACTAAGACAACTTTCACTCTTCATAAAGCCACATCATATGCAATTATCAGTACTGGATTTGTGAGCTGAGCCAAAATCTAACCAATAGTTAGATTAACAAACTAGGAACTTGACTGAAAGTCAAAAAAGGGCACTCCCAAGTGTCCATCAGTAGACGAATAGATAAATAAAATGTGGTATATCCATACAATGGAATATCATTACCCAGGCATAAACAGGCATGAAGTTCTGGCAGATGCTACAACGTGGATCAACCTTGAAAAAATTATGTCAAGTGAAATCAGCCAGGAACCAAAACTGTCAAAAATTTTGGTGTTAACCAAGAATAGCATTCTGAACAAACCACTGAAGTTCTATGAACCTCAGTTTCCTCATTGGTAACCTGCAGAATTCAGAAATTTAAGATACTAATTGCTTGAAAATGACTTTGGCCAAGTAGGTATTGTTTTTTCAACAAACTTTCACTCCCTCCTCTTGCGTCAAACTTTTATTTAGTTTTCATATAAGTAGTCACTCTGAATGGTTTTCCAAGGTCTGGAAATAGGATTATTATTCAGATCTATTTTGTACATAAATCAAGAGAACACAGAAATGCAGATATGAAGATCTAAAGGAAAAAGGCAGTATGTTCCACTCTACCTTTTCTTATGACTAAAAGAAATCTTCATCTACTGGTCTCTTACTACCATATTTGGTTGTTCTGAAAGTCTCAGATAATACTTCAAAGTACAAAGGGAATACCAGCCAATAATTATCCATACTTAATTCATGGTAAGTCTGGACTAGAAATCACAAAGACCTAAAAAGATGACTGCATTTGTGGCCTTTGCTTTTGTGATGTTTTTTGCCTTAACTGAAAATAAAACTCCCCTAGAAAAACAGCAATTCTGGTATGGGATTTAATATTTGTGTTTATGATGGCAATTAAGTTCTTAATTATTTTTTATTCTATTAGGGCCAACCTTTAATTTCATAATATAGATATACTATGGGTAGGTGGCTGCTGTTACCTGAACAGAGCCACAAGGTGAAAGATAAAATGACTGACACTTCAACTGTGAAGATAAAGATAACATTAAAACCACGGAATATTAAAGAAAGAAGAGCCTTTAATTTTTAGATGATAAAAACAAGCTCTATAGATGATAATGATTTGCCCAATTCAACAATGCTGAGTCAGGAAACTCAGGGCATCTGATTCTCAGCCCAGTTTTTTTTTTTTCCATTCACAAATAAATAAGACATGAAGTCAGGTAAGATCCTAACACAGAGTCATGATATGACATTATTTTCTAAGTTGTTTCCTTAATATAAAGAATTTTGCCTTTCAAGCTGAGAGATCTGCCTATATTCAGTTTAGAAAGATCTCTGGTTATTAACAGTTGCATGGAGGCCCAACTTTATTAGAAATTATGCCACTGATAGACCAAAAAAAGACACTGCCTCAATGTCTTCCTAGTAAAACAAAACGTCATTTGAATTTGTGAGTGGAAGGAGAAGACAGAATGAGGATTCTTCTAAGTGGTGCATTTCTGGCCAAAGCACTGAGATAAACAGCAATTCCACCTTCCTCATTCTTAACTAATAATAGTGGACTGTGTGTGCAAAGATCAGATTATTCAGAATGGCAGAAAACCAAAGGATAGTATTTATGGATGAGTTTTTAGAATTTGTATTTAAATTTAAACATAGCTATGCTTAGCAGAATATACCAATGAGGAAGGGTCTCAAAAAGAACCCGGAAGCTATGATTAAACAACCTATGTTTTCCCCTTTTACATTTACTATCAAGGAATAGTATTTAAAGAAGGCTAATACAGTGAGCTGTAGTTACTTGTTGTATTTCTCTCTGTGATTCAGTCTTTTGATCAGAACCTCAAATGGGCACACTTTTATAATAAATAATAAGGAATTCTGTGCCCATGTGTACTGAGTGTATTTTTTTGTATGTCTGTGTCAGCCTGCTTGCCAACAGAAATGGTAGATAACCGTTTGGCTTGTGATTTTGAAAGTTTGTGTTCTTTTAAATTAGAATATGCATATTTATCAAAAACCAATGAGGTATGAGTACAATTTTTCTGAAAAATTGAGATTTTGGAATGCTAATTCAGCTCTGGAAGCACATGTATTTTTCTTCTAAGAAGAGCTGTTGCCCAAATGGTATTTACAGTCCAGGGTCCATGGTAACACCATCGATCTAAGAATTGAAAGTTTTCTCTTTGATTTTCAGACTGGCCAAACATAAAATGAACTCTGCTTTTCCTGAGAAGGTTGGAGTATCATGTTCCAGAGAGAGGCAGAGTCTTGCCTGGGACCAAGAATAAATTACAGTCAATTTCCTAGAGCATTCATTCCTTGTCTTATCAGTAGACCAATCTAGAGCCAAAAAGGTGCTCTTCCTTCATGTGAAAGAAAAGGAAATAATAGGGCAGGACTTAGAACTCATATTTCATATTCCTAATGATAAAAGTGCTAAAGAATGTACACTCTTTCTCTTGACTCAGTCATTTACTAACAAGTAGGCTACAGAGAACAGAGCATATATTTTATAGCCAAAGTAAAAACTATCATTTGCTGTCACTCCCCCAAAGCCACCCTACCTCCTCAGTACCAAGCACCCTACTAGTAAATATATATATAAATATATGTCTATGTATAAATAGACATATTTAACTATATGTATGTGTAATGTCATTTAATCTCCATGACAACCTATATCATGCATCTTAGTTATATAGATAAAACTGTGAGGCTCAGAGAGCTCACTCAAGTAGCCCAAAGTCACAGAGCTAGTTCCATTCGGGCTGAGCTCTGAATCTAGGTCTGCAGATTCTAAGGCCCAAGGTATTTGCACAGCCCACTGTCCAAGCAGAATGAAAGAATGTGTGCTCAACTCAGAGCAACCAATACTGCAGCATGCAAACTGCTGCACTGGCAGCAAGGTGACGTCTAGAACGTAGCTGGGAGCTCTTACTAATTAAATCTGGCAAGGAAGTCCTTGAAGAGTCTAAGAGTATAAAACCTGAATCTATACAAGGAACAGAAAACACATTGGGGGAAAGTACACAGCTCCCATCTCCTCTACCAAGGTCTGCCCTGTAGCCCAGAGAATCTATGTTTTGGGGCTCTGAGCTTACAGTGGAGAAGGGGTTTCCCCTGTTAAAAGTAGTCGTGTTCTACCTCTGTGAATCTGGACTACTCCAGTAGAGGACAAAGTTTCACAATATATTTGAGTTCCAGTCCACTTACTATTTGGTTCAATGCCTTTAAAAATTCCAAAACAAAACTTGGCTGAAACATGAACATAACCCCAGACTGTCAGTATTTTTCCACTGCAGAGACAGGCCAGCAAAATCAATCATCACCAGCTCCAGCTTGTTTTTTTTTTAAATTCAAACCTGGTAAGTTTAGAACCAAAATACTGGGGAGGACACAGTCTACAGATAGATCCTGAGCACATGCTACCTGTCAGGTCCCGTGCTAGATGCTGAGGCTTAGGCGTAATATTAGGTGAACAAAACCCAGAATCCTTGCCCTCACAGACTTTAGAATCTAGTGCATTATTCCAGAAGTTTCTTTATTTAAAAGAGCATACTTTAGATAAAAATATATAGAATATCCATTCTATAGTTCTGGCTAAGGGTAGAAAAGAGATCGATGTTACATGACTGTATAAAAACTTTATGCTTCCTTAAAACTATTCTTAAGCCCTGTTTTGTTGGGTTCCTGATCTTTCTGAACAGGGTGTTACTAAGAGAAGGTGACAAGAAGGATATTTGGTTACAAGTTCCTCAAGGAAGAACAGAAGCCTGTCATGCTATCTCCCACATGGCTAACAATAAACATTCACGAAATGCTTGCTGAATAACAAATCACCTCAAAAGGTTCTTGTTGTTAAGAAAAGCCAAAGCCATATTTTGGACTCTCCACTTAATTCTGGATGGCAAATGGAACTTCTTTAACAACAAATACTGGTTGCAAGTGCACTGCAGACAAACTGAATTTTAGAGCAGACCCTTCTAGTTCAATCTCTTCATTTCATGGGTGAGAAAAGAAAAGCTCAGAGCAGCTGAGCGATGGCTCATAGGGGAGACCTAAGGACAGAAGAATCTCTTGACTCCGTTGTCACTCTGTACATGAATCCAGACCTCACTCAGTGTTTCTCACCTGGAAGCAGGACCCAAGTGACTAAATTTTAGTTGCAAACTAAATTTCCCTTTGAATCAGCATCTACTACATAGTGGAATCCTCTTATTGGCTATGCCTTCAGGAAGCTTAGTTATGGTTAAAGTATATAGGTATAGTAATCTCCTTTATTTTAAAAGTAAAATAAACAAATATTGGGAACCCTATTTACAAGACACTCAACATAAAAGATCCATTGCTAAAGCCAAGTAATTTACCCCAATCAGAAAACCCAGTACATTCACATACCGGCCGTCCGTGAATGCTTTCATAATGTAACAGAGCTTTCTGCAGAGCTACTTTCTCATTAGCAATCTGGTCTTTGGTCATATCCTGTGTAAACAGAAGGATTGAGAAATGAAAGAGGGGAAAACATTCATTTTTTTTAATTTAGTTAAATACATTTCCTATTGAAAAGTTAAAAGAATCTTCATAGAATAGCTCTATCTATATCTGAAGCTCACTCGGGAATTTGCTATTACTAACCTCTTTCTCAAAATAAGGATGACACAGAAGAATCATCATCAACTACATGGCAGCAAAGGCATGTCGAATAGTGAGGAAAATAAGGCTGCAGGCACATGGGGCTTAGCTTAATGGCACAAGCAATGACTACAGTTGCAGGTTATGCATCCTAAAGGCTTGCCTCTAATCCCTCTATCTTAGAGAGTCATCAAACTCTCCATTAAACGAAGCAACTTCATTCTGCAATACCTATAAAGGTTTTCTCCATTTGTAGTAAAAAACCAAAGGACATAGAGTGAAACCACTCTGAAAGTTTGGAGGATCAGGATGCAGGAGGTTTGAAATGATGTCACCTGATCACTTGTCCTTTGGGAGTCCTACGGCAGGCACTAGGCTTCTACCTTTCTGACCGGAAAGGCTTGGGGTTAGCTGGTAGCCTGGGGCCTCCACAGAATCATCACACCTTAATGTCCTCAGGACGGCAGCTTTCTGCCCGTTTCTCCTGGAGCTTCCGCTGGATAGATTCCAGTGTGGCTTCAACACTAGGCTTTATTGCTTTATCTACCAATTCTTGCTTTTTCTCGTCTTCTTTCTCGAGTTGGGAACCGAAACTCTTGGGGAGTGTGTTACTTCGCTGCCGCATCCTAGGGGTTAGGTCCTCTTCAGATATCTTTAGTCTGGACTCTAGTTGAATAGAGTTGGGGGTAGAGATGCATGAGAATTGATGTCTGCTGAACCCAAATCATTTTTCTGTGTGTCAATAATTTTTGCTTAGCCCCACTCACCTCAGAAAGTATCTAGTTATAATTTTATTAGAAATCCTCTGATTATTTTGCAAAACCAGAATAATGATAATGTCTTCCCGGATTATCTGGTATTTTCCCTAACTCTAATTCCTGAGAAAGCTTTAGCTACTTTAGCATCCACACTGTAGCTACATTAGCCTGTTTGCTGGTCTCAGAATGTGGTAGATGCCTTCCTGTTTGTCCCCTTAGTTTTTAAATATAGTTCTTGCTCAAATGCCCAAGCTCTGGCCAACTTTTTTGTGTAACTTACATATCTCATTTTGAAATTATTTGCACTTCGTATTCTGCTGAGTTTATATAACTATCCTTGAAAGTTAGCAAGCTCCTTAAGGGACAAGCACCAAACCCTTTTCAGATTAATCTCTATATCTGTATGTCTTCTCTTAACCCTGTGGCAAATGGAGCCTTGGAATAAACAGATACTAGTATGTGCTTAATTAAAATCATCTGCCTTTTATTAGTGGTTTAGGGAAATGAATAAATGCTGCAGAATTTGCATCTTAGCTGATCTGAGCTGCCCTGTGATTGAAACCATAGAAAGACATGGGGCCATCATCATCCTTATCAGCTGAGAGCAGTGGAAAGCAGCCTCAAAGAACCTGTCTTTTCTGGAATAAAGCAGCAGTGCCCCCTCAGCAGGAGGTGAGAGGATGGATTCTGCACCTGCTTTTCGTATAGAAACCATGCCATAGGTCCAGAACTTTACCTACCTTTAAGTTGTTTTCGGAACTTGGCAAGATCATTTGTCCATTTCAGTACCTCTGGATTGGCTGCTTTGTCACTGTGGGAAGGCTGAAAAGAGGCAGTCTACAGTAAATGTTTGGAACTGGGACAGGAAAAGAAGTAGATGTGTTTGACAATTATTTTCGTTTTAAACAGTAGAAAAAGTTCAGTCATATCTGAATAAGAAATTAACCATGATCAATGAAAGCAAACTTCACAGGGGTAATTTCATTATCATTCTTTACATCTGGTTATTTTTGATATTGGGGGAAAATGCTGGGTCTTATGATCATGGGCTTTTGTCAGGTTATTTCTGGACCCTTTCCTATTATTTGTAGGGTTAATCCTGTAAGGCAAAGTAAGTAGAAAGCAGAAGGGTATATGTTTTACACAGCAACCACCAAGAAACTGCCTTTTGCCACGCTTCTGGGAAATAGTAAGGATAGAGCTAAAATAGATTGAGGTCAGCACTAGTGAAGTTTCATTAAAAGATAATCCTGAATTAAGCTTTGACCAAACATAAAACTTCATTCAACAATTTTTCCCATCCTGCTCACTTTGTTTACAAAATGAAAACTAAAACTTTCAATTTATTTGTGAGGATAAATTCATGTAAGAAAACTGCAGATACATGATATCTGGGGTTTATCAGGATTTACTGTCTAGTTTTTTTATTGCCCTTTGTTTTGAAATCCCCTAGAAATTTCCCTTACCCTGGTGGCTTTCCATCAGTTCTCAGCAACTTTGTCAGGCCCACATGTTGGGGAGGGAAGAGACGAAGAGAACCAGCACAAGCAGGCACTTACTCTGTATTTCCTTTCTTCTTCAAATCTGTCTTCAAACTTCCGGATCTTCTTTTTAAGGCTCTGAATCCTCCGTGTGAGCTGGGCAGGTGTCAGGTCCTCTTGCTCTTCATCGTAGGATCCCAGAGAGGAGCTCCGGCGCCTGTGAGGGACATGACTCGGGTGAGCTTCCCAGGAGCAGCCCCTGACAGCTGAAACGGGCTCTGGGGGTATGGAACGCTGTACAGCATGGAGAGAGGCAAAATACTCTCCATCTCTTGAATAAAAGAAAATTGACTACTAATCACTTCCGTGACTCTGAGCTCTGTGTTTCCCATCTACAGAATAGAACCAGCCAGCTCTAGCTCACAGCAACAATTAGCAAAGGCATGAGAATCATTCTGAAATATGCTAGGAGGCTTAGAAATTGAATTTGAGAGAGCTTTGGAAAGGGGTACTAATAGAAATTCAATATGTGATTAGCTGCTTTTAGGCCAAACTTCAACTGAAAAATGACAACACAATCTGTGCTCTTGAACAGAGAATTTGAAATAAGTTTCCGCCATGGACTGAGGATTTAACATCTAAAAAATTACTAACTATCTATGCCATTCCTGTAGTGGGGATGACACATCAACTTATCAGCAACACAAAAACACACACCTCATGAAAGAATGGGAATTTGGAGGAGAAGGAGGCACTTCCGTGTCATCCAGGTATTGCCTACTCTGCCCGTAAGCGTAGAAGCGAGGAGAGAGCATGGGGTCGCTGTCCTCATCCAGAAGCTGCTGAATCAGGCGTCCTGCCTGCGGGGAGAGGCGGGCTTCATCAGGGTCGATGCTCTCCCTCTGCCAGGAGGAGAAAGTAGGGACAGGCTCTGGAAAATAATGGTGGTTAGAGGTCAAAATGGTTCTTTATAGCACAGTTGTTTCTCACAATTTCTGAATACTTTAGGGAGCACCTAGTAAATTTTAGATTACAGGTTCTGACTAGGGATACCACTCCTCAACCCAAATCACCAATATATCTGACAGCCATCGCCATTCTCACTTGTTCTCAAAAGATAAGCAAGAGTGTGCCCCTAGGAAAAGTCTTGGAGGAGGAGAGGCAACAGTGTAAGTTTCCAACTCCCCAGGCAGATCACCAACAAAGACTTTCCACCCGAGGGCATGACTGAAAAGAAAGGTGAGTCAAGATGACATTTAGTATCACCACTATATATAACCTGCATCGAAATAACTAACGAATCAAGCTAAGGAATCATATTAATCTGATGAGTGCCCATTTCTTTTAGAGTTTGTAATTTTTGTTTAGGTCATTTAGTAAACTGTTTTGTGTGCATCTGCTTAATGCTGTGGGATTAGCATGGTTAAGGTGCATGCTTTACACCTGAAACTTCAGAAGTTGATCGAGACTATAGTCAAAGTAAGATGTATACATAAATGTCAAAAAAGAAAAAAAAAAGAATGCCTTATAGAGGAAAATTTGCATAAATTCCTTTAGCCAATCTTTAAAGAAAAAAACATATTCAATACAAAATCCTGTGACACTTTGGGAGGAAATAGGGTGAAATTTATTTCTAATTACTGCAAGACTCATCTACCTCAATATATTTCTTTCTACATTAAACAAACCCTCTCAGATTTTAATGACAGATTTCAAATGATAAAGGGTATTATGAAAAAAAGTTATGTCTTAAATTGACTTTTTGGTTACTATGATTTACACAGGTCTGGAATTTGGTCATGATCTCAAATTATAAGTTTCCTAGAGTCTGAATCAAAGAATGGTCGCTCTTTCAGCTGTCCAACTACTTATAAAATTCTACAAAATTATCTTAAGTGCTCGCTTGGCGTTTTATCCAAAAAGACCATATTACAATTGTAGACTGTTAGAACCAGGCGGAACTTCACACACTAGTGATCCTCAATCATGGCTGCACAATAGAATCACACAGGCAGATTCAAATAACTCTAATACACAGGTCCTCACCCTACTCAGTTAAACAGAATATTTAGGTAAGTGTCCAGATATGCAAAACACATACATCAGCATACACACACATACACAAACACATATTTGTAAAAGCTGCCCAGATCACTCTAATGTGACCAGGTTTAAGAATCAATTATTCTGTACCAAAGATTACAGTAAGAAAAATGAAATCCAAAGAAGTTTGGTTAGTGATTTGTCTAAGAACCCAAACCCATTCAATGGCAAGAGCAAGGACACCAAGTCTCCAAACTTCTATGTCAATGCCTCAATTCAGAATGTGCTAAGTGCTTTAATAACAATATGGCTGATTAAAATCTTTGAAGACAACAGTGGAGTAAGAGAAGAATATGAATTTTTTTCATTTTATTTATTTATTAATTAAAAAATTTTAACAACAAATGAACAAAAACATTAGCATATGATCATTCCGTTCTACATATATAATCAGTAATTTACAATATCATCACATAGTTGCATATTCATCAAGAGCATTTCTTAGAACATTTGCATCAATTCAGAAAAAGAAATAAAAAGACAACAGAAAAAGAAAAAAATGAAAACAGAAAAAAAAAGATTATACATATCATACCCCTTACCCCTCCCTTTCATTGATCACTACCATTTCAATCTAAATTTATTTTAACATTTGTTCCCCTTTGTGCTGGTTTGAAAGGAAGTATGCCCCCTAAGAAAGCCATGTTTTAATATAAATCCCATTTCATAAAGGTAGAATAATCTCTATTCGATACTGTATGTTTGAAACTGTGATTGGATCATCTCCCTGGTTGATGTGATTTAGTTAAGAATGGTTGTTAAACTGGATTAGGAGGTGACACGTCTCCACCCATTTGAGTGGGTCTTGATTAGTTTCCGAAGTCCTATGAAAGAGGAAACATTTTGGAGAAAGAGATTCAGAGAGAGCAATACTACGAAGCAGAGAGTCCACCAACCAGCGACCTTTGGAGATGAAGAAGGAAGAGGCCTCCCGGGGAGCTTCATGAAACAGGAAGCCAGGAGAGAAAGCTAGCAGATGATGCCATATTCGCCATGTGCCCTTCCAGCTGAGAGAGAAGCCCTGACTGTGTTCGCCATGTGCCATCTCACTTGAGAGAGAAACCCTGAACTTCATCGGCCTTCTTGAACCAAGGTATCTTTCCCTGGATGCCTCAGATTGGACATTTCTATAGACTTGTTTTAATTGGGACATTTTCTCAGCCTTAGAACTGTAGACTAGCAACTCATTAAATTCCCCTTTTAAAAAGCCATTCCATTTCTGGTATATTGCATTCCGGCAGCTAGCAAACTAGAACACCCCTATTATTTAGTTTTATTTCATATGTTCTACTCATCTGTTGACAAGGTAGATAAAAGGAGCATCAGACAAAAGGTTTTCACAATCACACAGTCACACTGTGAAAGCTATATCATTATTCAATCATCATCAAGAAACATGGCTACTGGAACACAGCTCTACATTTTCAGGCAGTTCTCTCCAGCCTCTCCATTACATCTTGACTAACAAGGTGATATCTACTTAATGTGTAAGAATAACCTCCAGGATAACCTCTTGACTCTGTTTGGAATCTCTCAGCCATTGACACTTTGTCTCATTTCACTCTTCCCCCTTTTGGTTGAGAAGGTTTTCTCAATCCCTTGATGCTGAGTCTCAGCTCATTCTAGGATTTCTGTCCCATGTTGCCAGGAAGGTCCGCACCTCTGGGAGTCATGTCCCATGTAGACAGGGGGAGGGTGGTGAGTGTGCTTGTTGTGTTGGCTGGAGAGAGGCCACATCTGAGCAACAAAAGAAGCTCTCTTGGGGGTGACTCTTAGGCCTAAATTTTAAGTAGGCTTGACCTATCCTTTGTGGGGTTAAGTTTCATATGAACAAACCCCAAGACTGGGGGCTCAGCCTATAGCTTTGGTTGTCCACACTGTTTGTGAGAATATCAAGAATTCATCTTGGAGAAGCTGAATTTCTCCCCATTCTCATCATTCCCTGAAGGGGACTTTGCAAATACTTTTCCACTCACTGATCGAATCACTCTGGGATTCATTGGGGCATCACTCGGGACAAACCAACAAAATCTCATGTCCTACCCAAGGTTCCAAGTACTTATGGTGTTCAATCAAGCTATCTACATAAGTTATATTAGGAAATGCACTAGTCAAAATATAAATTTTGTACCAAATAAACTTTTGCTCTAATCTCACACATAAGTTGGAATTTTAAAATATTAATTACCATCTATTTTCAGCACCCTGCAGTAATGACATTCCTTTGTTCTTCCTCATGCAAAAACATTTTTAAAATTTGTGCATTTAGTCACTATCATTATACACTCTAGGCATTCCTAGATTACACCATCTCAATCTTTTTTGTCTTTCTTTCTGATTTCATTTTGCCCCCAGCCCTCCTCCCTCACATTCTCACATTCAGCTTCATTCAGTGTTTTAACATAATTGTATTACAGTTAGGTAGTAAGAGAAGAATATGAATTTTTAAAAAATTAACATAATGTGGAATGAGGTCCTTAGGCTCTCAAAATTTAAAGAATATCAAATTATCTGGGTTCACATAGGTAAATAGCAACACGTGGAAAATTAAAGCAGCGTTAGACACAAATTCTTGTCTGTGGAGGCCCCCAAAATGACAGAATTGTAGGCAGATGTACTTGGCTAAAGCTGGAGAGGAACAAGAGTCATTTCCCTACTGATCCTGACACATCAGCCTGCTCCTCCTAAGTAGCAGGGCTCAGATACTAGCTGCTCAGGGCTGCCAACATAAGAGCAAGAAATGGATTGAGAGGTGAGAAAAGATGAGAAGATATTCCCTAGAAAAATAATTTTAAAATATTAGTGTTGTTGCAGAAAATGGAACTATTAAACTGACTGGACCTCAGTTTTTATTTCTAAATATTCCATAAGACAGCAATAATTTTCTGTAAATTAGAATCAATTGAGCCAGGACAGGGAAAAGCCAAGAAGGTTTAAATAGTAATGCAGCAACAATCTCACCTCAGAGTGGCAAAGGAACTGAACAACTGGAGTAAGGGAAAAAAAATTATCAGGGGCAGAGGCCACTGGGAAAACAATTCTGATGTTGATATTGGCATCTGGATATGCTGGTTAGTTTGAAATTTTTTTTTTTTTTTTTGCATGGGCAAGCACCGGGAAACGAACCTGGGTCTCCAGCACGGCAGGTGAGAACTCTACCTGCTGAGCCACTGTGGCCCGCCCTAGTTTTAAAATTTTATTCATCAAAATTTATTTTCACAGGGTGTTACCTTAGGTCCTGAAGTCCTTTAATTTTTCTGAATTTAGCAGAATATCTCTTTAAAATCTCACAACAAATCTTTGATTTAGGTTTTTGACTACACATTCTCTGTGTCCAAAATTTTTGCAAAAGGAATATATGTGTCTATGCCTATTGATCAAACATGTCTTCAAAAAAGATAAATTATGACCTTCAATTAACTGTACAATACAAACCAAGGCAGTGAATTATGGTCGTGTGATGGTCTGTGGTTAACACAGGGACATCCATCAGTTCACTTTTCTGTTAACACAGTTAATATTTTGGGGGATCTATTCTTGTCCAATCACTTCACTGACAGGAAAATGAAATGCTGTGCTCTTAGTGTCACAAATGGTGTAATGAAATCCACAGTCAAATAAATTCTAGCTTACATGTGGCATTTCTCTTAAGGCATCTGGTTAGGGTGAATGAACTCACTTATTTAAAAATAAAAAATGTAAAACCGCTGTGAATTTCAACTTCAACAAAATAAAAAAGAGTGTTTCATCATTACTCTGCATATAGGACAGAGACGAAAAGTTTCTCTGCTGTGTAACATGAAACATTATTTCTCTCTACTTTTATTCTATTAAGCCTTATAATTTAAGGCTACTACCCAAACATTACCAAATAACATGTAATACACAGTTCAAATGAACTAAAGAATCAATAAAATCATCTCTTTCCTCATTTTAGTTCAAAATGATTTAAAAATACAAAGCTATCTCATGTTTTCATAGTTGATGCTCAACTAGAAAAACAAGAACAGGAGAATAATGCGGTATGCAATAGAATATCCAGTTGAATGACTGTACAGAGAGTAGGTTTTTTGAGAATATGTTCACTGATCATTCCCAATTGCTAGTTTGGGAAATATTTTGCATCTTATCTGGTAATTATAGAGCAATGTATCAGATAAGAATATTTCAAGAAAATTATTCAAAGAAAAACCAGAAAAGATTTGAAGCTTCCAAATGAATTTTCATCTTAAAGTTGCACAAATTAAACATGTTTTCATTTCCAGATCAGAATTTCTTGGGTACAGTGATTTTAATTTTAGCCATGTGTCTTGTCACAAAGAAGTCTAGATATACACATGGTATGACCCCCTATTAAAAATTAATCCACCCCAGGTCATCTGAAATCACAGCAGGTCAGAAATAAAAGCATAAAAGCATCATGCTTGCTATTCAAGTAATGGACGAAATAGATCCTGGGGAGTTCCAGTTCAGACATCAGAGTACACATGGAAATAAAGGAAATTCACTGTAAGAAGAGGGAGTATAACTCTGAGTAATGCTGATGTATTCACTGGGACACCTATTCTCTGCCTAGAGGGCTGGGTCCATTTACGATACCGAAGAAAATTAGCTACTTAGATGATATATTTCCAAGAAATCTGCACAAAATTAAGGGGGCTGATGTTTTCCATATTTCATTTCCAACTGTTTATTATTTAGAGCTGTTACTGTTTAACATGATATCAGAACCATCTTTCAAAGAGGCCACTCAGTTATGCTAGAAGATTTTGGCACATCCTGGATATGGAAAGATAGATATAAGCCCCACTGGTGAGGGTCCTTACTGGGAGAGAAAAATAGGGCAACACTTTTATAAAATTTTTCTTAATTTAATTTAACCTTAGAACAATGGTAGTCCTATTATATTGTTCAAATACTTTTGTGAACAATCAGAAGGAATCTTAGCAGTAAGCTTCACCAACCACCAATCTAATCCTTAAATTTTATTTATTTTCTTTGCCCCATTTGCAAATTTAATAAGCAGGCCCTCAATAGCTCCATTTAGACTACTAATAAGTTTATGGAACAGGATAGGGTCGAGGTCTTTAATGAGAATACCCCCATTTGAATTGACTTTGATCCATTTATCTGCACATTTAAATGTAGTTGCTTAATTGGTGATAATTGGCTAGCTTACCTGACTGCCTTTTATTCACTTTCAAATCTCCAACAAGACTATCATTAAGTCTATTTCAAAGGCCTGGTTGAAGCCTTTTCAGATACACCATTTCCCTAATCCAGACTCTGGTAACATCATCAAAGAAAGAAAGGAGTTGGTATAACATGATTAGTCCCTGGAAAACCTATGGACTAATGGAGGACCTAGTAATTACTGTTTCCTCTTCTGAATGTTCAGAATCATCCATTGTCATTAGGTGGAATTGGGTTTTGCTTCCAAAGAAGGCAGCTCAGTCTGAATTTTCCTGAAACCTTACTTGAAAATATTTATGGAAGATAACAGCAAGTAATACTAACATAGGTACCTAGTAAGTGCCTTGCTAGGCTGAGCAATTTGCATTTATTTGCTCATTTAATCCTCACAACAAACTTACTAAATAGATATCAATTAACCACTATTTCCACTGCTGTTATTCCTTTTTAAAGATGAAGACACTTAGGCAGAAACTGAGACAGGTTTACTAACATGCTGGCAAAGCTAGGAAGTAGCAGAGACAGGATTTGAACTCAGAGAATCTGACTCTTAAACACTACATTCCACTGCCACCATGCACAACTGGTATTGCCTAGAAAGAGGCATGGAGGTCGAAGCCAGAAGACATTGTTACCTTGAATTATTGTTTTACTATTCTGGCCTCAGTCTCCAGATGTATGATGGAGGGTTCAATCAGAAGATCTTTCTTTTTTTTTAAATTAAAAAAAAAATTTAATTTTTTAAACATAACAACATACAAACATGAACATTCTTACTATATGATCATTCCATTCTTGGTATATAATAAAAAACTCACAATATCATCACCATGATCATTTCTTAGAACATTTACATTAATTCAGGAAAAGAAATAAAATGAAAAAAGGAAAAAATTCATACGTACCATATCTCTTACCCCTCCCTCTCATTGACTGCTAGTATTTCCATCTACCCAATAAATTTTAGCCTTTGTTTACCTTATTTTTATTTCTTCTATACTCCTTACCACTCCCTTTCATTGATCACTAGCATTTCAATCTACTAAATTTATTTTACCATTTGTTCCCCCTATTATTTATTTTTAATCCATATGTTTTACTCATCTGTTCATACTGAAGATAAAAGGAGCATCGGACACAAGGTTTTCACAATCATACAGTCGCATTGTGAAAGTTGTATTATTGCACAATCATCTTCAAGAAACACAGCTACTGGAACACAGCTCTACATTTTCAGGCACTTCCTTCTAGCCTCTCCAATATACATTAATTAAAAAGGTGATATCTATATAATGCATAAGAATAACCTCCAGGATAACCTCTCAACTCTGTTTGAAATCTCTCAGCCACTGACACTTTATTTTGTCTCATTTCTCTCTACCCCCTTTTGGTCGAGAAAGTTTTCTCAATCCCTTGATGCTGAGTCCCAGCTCATTTGAGGATTTCTGTCCCATGTTGCCAGGGAGGTTTACACCCCTGGGAGTCATGTCCCACGTAGAGAGGGGGAGGGTGGTGCATTTGCTTGTTGTGTTGGCTGAGAGAGAGAGGCCACATCTGAGCAACAAAAGAGATTCTCTGGGGGTGACTCTCGGACCTTAATTAGAAGATCTTAATAGTCCCTTTTTCTCTATGAATCTTTTTGAGAATTTCCTTGCCAAAGTTACTTTTGATAAGTGGTAAGTGATAAATATAGTATGTGCTCTTTTAATTTCCCCAGGCTAAATCTAATAGAGTACCTGAGTGTTTAAACCCCAGAACATCCATCCACATATGCCCCCCGCCCCCAAATTGAAATGAACTAGCTGCTTAGGAATAGTCTAATTATTTATACAACCCTGCAGGGCTTTAAACAACAGAATAGTACATCTAATTTGTGTATTCATTTACCTTTGGAGAATGGAATCAAAATTCCACTATTTCTACTATGCTTATAGCTATATTACTGCTACAATGTAACTTAGAAAATGAAAATAAGTATATAACAAAAAATGGCCACTGGAAGCTGTAACCAAATGATCAAAACAGGCCTTTCAAACAAATCCATGTAGATTTTCCAGGAATGCAAGTTCAACGACAAATGCAATAGTTGGCCAAAAAGAAAGAAAGGAAAAAAAAAACCCAAACAAAATAAAGTCAAAGCAAGCTACTTCATAAACTACATGGATAATACAATTCACATTCCCAAGTCTTTTGAAATGCAATACATTTTTTTTCCAATAAACTTTTTAATTCCATATTTTCTCACTACAAAATAAAATTGTTGGCGCATTGATATTTTTCATTATTTATTTGGAATTCTTTACATTTGATAATGAAGTAGATTAAAGAAATTATAAATTGGCTTCCAACATTCTGGAGATAATTTTATGCTTCATATTAGTCTCTTTAAGCATGCTAGGGAGATTATAAATATATGATTAGCTAAGATAAAAATAACAAAATTGAATCCTTTGAGGAGGAGAAGGAAGAACTTACCTTTGCTGAATAAATCAACAAGATAATGTGACTAATTTGAATTCTGACAAAAAAATCCTAGTTTTAATCTAGTTCTTTTTGTTAATGATATATGCAGAGCATATTCTTGATCTCCAAAGATTGCATTTATTTTGGTTATTGCTTTTTTCCCTTTGTTTGGGTAACAAGGCTAGTGTGGGACTTTTTTTCCCGTTGTTTATTTAATGCATAAATATTTCAAAGAACACAAAACAAAATAGGAACAACAAAACAGTACCCAGGGATGTATCACTTAAATTAAAAACAGAAAACAAAACCAAAAATAACCCTTCTTATTTTGCTCAATGATTGTGAGGTGGGAAGATATAACAGAATCTCACATCCACTGTTTAATTATGTGAAAAGAATGAGAATATGTTTTTTAGATTGCAAGAACTAAAGGGAAAAACTGTTTGCTTGTTTTCACTACACAAGCTCTGGGTGTCAGGAGCATAGCGAGGCTCCTTTTTTTTTACCTTGCCATCTTTTTAGATCACCTTTTGTTCTCTCATCTAAGATCATTAACAGGAGTACTTCCAGATTTAGGGGGGAAAAAAGGTAGGATTAGAAGACAAGGAAATCCTGGGGCTGTAAAGGACTGATTTTTCATAATTTTGATTCTCGGCTAAGCCATTGTGTTAAATCATGCTGCTGGGCAGAATTCAAGAGTATAATTTCTCTCTTTTTGCAGATTTCACTCCATGAAATCTGGGCATTTATTTGAATACATATTGATATATGTTTGGAAGCAGGCACATACAATGATGAAATAATACGCAGTTTGATGAAACTGCTGCAATATCCTACCTGAAAAACTGTTTTGACAAGATAAGGACAGCTTCTTTTTTCTCAGAAATAAATTTCTAATGATTTTACCATGAATCTCTAGAAAAACCTATCTAAAACATTGTATTACAGGTTTTCAAATAAGACACTTTAATTCAGTGTTCTCTTTGATAGGCAAATCCCTTAGGTATGATAAACTGGATTTAAAAATCCATTCATAAACATAAGCATGAAATAAAACAAACCAAAACCTCTCTCTTGAAATATTGGAAAGGAGATTTAATAAAGGAGATGTGGATGGTTGGCAAATAATAATGGGAAGATCTGTGATACTGAAAGAGAAAATCCTAAATGCATATGGGTTTCTTATTACTCTGCCTGGTACTACTAAAGGAAATACACACACACACACATACACACACACACCCATCAGGACGCCCGGTGATTTAAAAAGAAATAAAAAGGATTACAAGATGACACGATGATAAAGGGCAAGCACATTTTCTTTCATAGTTTGCAATTACCACTGGCAACATTTCACATGACACATTCCCCCGTGTTAGACAGAAGATTTTTGGTCATTTAAAAATGCAGTTCTTTCTGCATGTATAGCTCTCACTCTCACCTATATATACACGCTGTTACATGCCTCTCATTTACACTTATTCATGTTTGCTTTTCCAATATTAAATCATGCAAGTATTAGATCACCCTACCTTCCCAGTTCTTCTTGTCACACAATGCTGTCAGGTCCAACTGGGGCACTTCAGAGACAAAGCTCTCCTCTTGATCATCCACATCTTGATTCCTCTGCAGTTTAGTGTCAGGTATGCTGGGATGTTCCTGAATTTTCATTGTGGAGCTCTGTAATAACAGCACAATGCCCCAAATATATTGCTCACCAAAACCCCAAAAATGTCTGCAGTAATTCCATTCTTTCTGGATGAAACCTTCTAAGCCTCAGCTGCTGATGCACCCAGCACAAATATCAAAATCACAGCTTGATGCCCCCCCACCCCACCCCCAGAGACTAGCTGACCACTTGCATGCAAAAAGCGACCGTCCAATGTGCTTTCCTTCAACTTTTCTTCTGTAAGAAAGACAAGATGACTTCCTCGGCTGCTTTTCCTGATAACTGCTGGTAGCTGACAGTCTTGGTTATGACAGATTAGGGCGAGGAATGAGGGAAAGGAGTTTGTACTTCCTTAAAGGAGTATGGCTCTCTAGACTGTAAACAACAACACAAAACCAGCTAATGCTGTTGCTAAGGCTGCAGCAGCAACACGATGTCTTTTGCATGCAGACTTCTCTGCCCCTAGGTATAGTCCTGCACACAGCCAGGAGCCCAGACGGCGTACATGAACGCTCTCCTGCCAGTCCTGCAGGTTTAGATAAATTATGTAGGGCTAGCTGCACATTCCCAGATTTCTTGTGGTTGTTTTCTTGCTGAGTGTGGGGAGAACAGACTATTTATAGAAGAACTCAGGGTATTAAAGCATTGTTGCGCAAATTCAAACAGCAGAGGGGTTTGGCATCGGCTAGCAGTGAGAAGTATGGACTTTGGAAATGAGCCAAAATTAAATTACACAGGGAGTACTTTTTTTTTTTAAAGTAA
This sequence comes from Myrmecophaga tridactyla, assembly GCA_004026745.1. Classification (NCBI taxonomy): domain Eukaryota; kingdom Metazoa; phylum Chordata; class Mammalia; order Pilosa; family Myrmecophagidae; genus Myrmecophaga; species Myrmecophaga tridactyla. The sequence continues at coordinate 21,725 of PVIY010007852.1, read as the reverse complement.
AAAGCCAAAAGCTGGCTAGTAAGTGATGAATAATTTATAACTTACAAATATGCAACTGTCACTTGTTTTCCTACTATTCATTTACTCTGAATACTAAATACTCAGCTACATTTGGTGTTGCTCACTGGCTGCACATATACTAAACTAGGATATCTGTGATCCCTCAACCTGATATTATGTATAAAAAACATTGTATTGAAATTTATTTTATTACATTGGAATTCTTTTTTACCTTGCTCTTTTGGCATTCTGTAAACTCAACTCTCGCCACTTTCCCCTCTCTCATAAAATTATAAACAAAAGTGTTTATAAAAGTGTTTACTCAAAAATATATTTCCAAAGTACCAGAGATCTGCAAAAAGATTTTCTTTGAGAGTAACTGGAAATTTACTTTAGGAAATATACCTTCATTAAATGAAAAACCTAACAACATCTGGAAATCATAGGTGATTTCACTAATGTATGAGAAATGTTCTTATGATTAAAATAAACACTACTTAAGACTTCCAGCTACTTTTAATAGTCATCCAATTCACTTTGAAATCACCAGGGGGGATATACTGGGCTTGACTATTACTTTTCCGTGAAATGATGCATGAGGACCAGTATTTTCTTCACCTTTGGAATAAAATGAAATATTGTCAATCAGTTAATGATGGGCTGCTAAAATCAGATGAAAATGCCAAGTAAATCTGGGAAATTACAAGACTTTTAAAATGCATTTTATTTACCGGGAAAAAAACAGAGTATGCCTTTATGTCAGAAAGACAATCTGTTCCTTGAGCTGAATCCTTAGTGGACAGGGTTGGATGTCCAAATCTGGTGCTTGACTTTTTAAAAGCTACAAGGTCAGTCAGCCTCCAATCTGTGTGTGTGTGTGTGTGTGTGTGTGTGTTAGAATATGCATGCACCAAATAAACATTTTATCAATAAAGATTTGCAATACTTGTTACATTTAGAGACATCAAAAAGGAAGTTAATGAAGACAAAGATGAAGACGAAGACAAAGACGAAGAAGAAGAAGAAGAAAAGGAACCTGATTTCATTTTTTTACGTATATTTTCTTCATGAGGAACCTGTAGCAAGTCATTTAGACTATAATGCAATGGAAAGGTCAGGGAGTTTGCTTCCAGTGAGACCTGGGTTAGAGGTGTGGCTCTGACATTTACTAGCCCAGCGCTTTTGCTGAGTTGATTTACTTCTCTGTACCTCTATTTCCTAATGTACAAAATGGCACACAATCTTACAAGGTTGTTTTGAAGATCTGAGAGAAGGTATGAAAGGTCTCTTGCATAGTGTCTGGAATATAAAATATTATTATAAAATATCACAAATATGATCTTTAATATTATATTTTAAAATTTTTACTATAGTTATCATTTTTAGGCACCACATGTAGATGAGTGAAACAACGCCCCATCTCAAAATTATTAATACAGGAGTTAGAGACAAGGCATATAAACAACTGCAGTCTGAAGAGAAACATGCTACAAGAAGGGCAGTACACAGTTTTAAAAGCATTTATGAAAAAATATTACAGAAATGAGCCATTAATGTTCTCATCCTGACTTAGCAACAACAATTTTGATTTGGGGGGTAGACAGGTGTGGGTCAGTGAGGCTAGGGAGGAAGGTACTTTACGTCAAAGAGAGCACAAGTGCCAAGGCACACAGTGGTACTCCGGATCACAGCAAGAGAAGAGGTTCAGGACGGCCAGCCGTAAGGAGAGAAAGGGGGTGTGGCAGGTGAAGACATTGTCAGATAAGAAGACACTGGACTGTAAAAGTCCTTGTATGTTGGGCCAAGCTAGGATTTTATCCTGTAGCAGATAGTGGAGAGCCATGGAAGGATTATAAAAACAGAGAAATAATGACAAAATGCATGTTTTAGAGACTGATGGCTTGAAGATGGGAGTGAATGAGGGTGTGAAGTCCTACAAGCCTACGAGAATGTGTTCTGCCAGCGGCCTGCTTCCTAACACCAGGCTTGCTTCCTACAGGGCCTGTGTGTCTTCAGTGGCCAGGCTGTTCTGCTGCTCAATAGTCCTGCAGTGCTTGATGTGACACCGTAAAATTCTGAAATGCCACATATGCAAATTAATTTACAAAATTAGTACCATTTATGATTGTTTCATCTGGATTACCACCAACTACAAAGTAAAGAAAGTTAAATTGAAAAACTCTCCCTCCATTTGGTTTCCCAAATGTATGGATTTATTCATTCCTTCAAGAAATAATTTTGGTGTACCCATTCTATGCTAGGCTCCATGTGAGACATACAAGGTCTCTGTACTCAGAGAAGTGGCGTTTAGAGGGATAGGTTTTAGCACATTGACTGGAGCTCAGAGGACAGTTGATTTTGGCGCAATGCAACCATGGACCACCTTGTGAATTAGTGGTCCTTCACAGTATTCACATGAAGTTTAGAAGTCAGTAATGTTGGAGAGGGGGACATTTCCACCATGAGTAGGATGCTGGAATAGATAGCCTCTAAGATCTGTTATTCTAAACAAAAGAATCAGGTCAAAATTTTACCAGTTTTTTCAAGAAACATTTATGGACTGCTTATTATAAGTGTGCTGGAGATAAAAAGAAAATTCATCCATTCATTCAAAAAATGAGTATCTACTATGTGCTAGAAATAGTAACTATAAAATAATACTTTTTTACTTGTTCCTTACCTCCATTTCCTATTTGTTCCTTAATTCATTTAACAAGTATTTATTGGATGCATACTGTGTCCTAAGGACTGGAATTACATGAATGAACAAGATATGGGCTCTAGTGTAGAAGAGAGAGGGTGATTAAGTGCCAAATGCCATGAGTGTTATAAAAGAAAAGCACGGGGTGCAACGGAAGCAAATACCCAGAGAACTCACCTTGCCTGCGGCCTCTGGTGACAGCCTACATTAAAGTCAGAGACATTAACTACGAATCTTTCCATCATTCTAATCTTTGCGGACACTTGTCTCCTGCTTAGTTGGGCTAGGCTTCTTCTATCCTGAGACTGTTCATTCTGCTCCTTCCCTCACTTCAAACAGTTGGCGAATTTGTTTCATCCTGTCTCCCTCCCTGGCAGAATAAGGTTAAGTGGCCTAACTAATAGTTTACCAAGGCAAGAATGACAATATCAGAGAGTGTACTGTGTAATGCAGTCTGCAGAGGAAAAAACCACATGGTTTTAACAGAAGAGCCACATGAAACCATAAACATTTACTGTTTGGACTTATAATACAGGAAAATAGACATAACACATTTCCAAAATGAATATGAATTGCCTTCAGTAGCCTCTCAAGACTGGATAGAACTGGAAGTGAATCTCAAATAAATATAGCATCACCTTTTTCAGAAAAATCAAACTTTCTCAGGGCAAATAAAAGCCTGTACTTGAGACCATGTGATAACTAATATTACTTTTTCAGTTTTGATTGCAAAGCCTTTCTAATCTCCTTCTTTCTCTCTCCTCTCTTTTTCTTTTCTTCTATTTCCTTCTTAATTTTTTTTTGAAGCAGGGTTAATAAGAAGGGAAATAGCTTTTTGTTTATTATGAATGTCTTGTTTGCTGCCAAAGGTATGCTTTCAAGCTCTCCTAAGCAGTAGGCTTAGCAAGCATAAAGAACATAAAAATATGTTGAAAGAGCTTAACACTTTCTGACTGCATAATTCTGACATAAGATGATCTCTCAGGCAGTACAGTAATTCTCTCCTATGTAGTTAATAATGCCTCCTTGTTTTGATTTGACAAAGAGATTCATTATAAGGTTGTAACTTTAATGTTCTGAATTTTATAAGGCAGCATAAAATATTTTCACAACAGAAAATATAAGGAATTAAATTGAAGCTTAATGGTTTAAATTCCATTGTAACCAGAATTCTGAAAATCTGTATTTCAGTGATAGCTTTTAGAATCTACAAATTGCAAGTTTTAAGGGTGACCTCTTTTTTGGATAATTCTAGTTGTTAATTGAGTTGAAAAAACAAACAAAAGAACTAGGTACTCTCAGGGAGCAGTGTGCCAGGCTCTTGATAGAAATTATATTCTGTCATTTCATACAGTCCAAATAGAATGGTCTATTAAAATGTCAGCCTTTCCAAAGCCTAATGGAAGAATTATAGTTTATTTTTTTGGTATTTTGAAGTAACTCTTAACTTCTTCTTCACTGCCACTGTGTTGCTAAACAATTTTTAATCCAAACCACACAAGAAATTCAGATGAAATAGAAATGAACAATTTCCATTGGCCAATGTCCACCTGAGCTCTCAGTAGAACATCTTTTTTGATAAGATTAATTGCATAATTTGAAAATTTTAAAAAGGCATGCAGCAAAGAGATAAACCCAATTTAACTGTCATTGCCTGCATTCAAACAAGACACATTTAAGTGCTGCAATACGATTATTCAAAAAATAAAGTCATAGTTGTGCCTTTGAGAAGCATTTGCCTTTGAGAACCAGACTCAAAGATAAGCCTCTCTCTGCCTATATGTCCCTCTAAGGAGCACCCCTGAGGCGGAAGGTTAATGTTCCTCATTCTGATGGAAATACTGGGTGAAAAAAAGAAAGAAAATCATCTTTTCTCAATAGCTGCCATTTGCTGTGTTATCTTATATGAATCTGATAGTTTCCAAGGAGAACTATAAAGGACAATATTAATTAAGACAAAAGTCCGTCAATGGAAAATGAAACTGGAAACATCACATTTATTCATACTGGGAATATATATTTTGGCATCAGCCTGATGCTTCAGCAGACCTGAAATAAAATATCTTTAACAGAATTCTAGGAGAGATAACCAAAGTATGGATTTCTCATCTCTAAAATTTCAGGATTATTGCTAGAAAAATAGATTAGCTATTTGTGTTGTATAAACAAGTTCTAAAAAGTGCTACATAATAGAAAATAAGAAATTACAACACACTGTAAATTAGGAAAGAGCTTTAAAAATAGAAAGCTTATCTTTTCACAGTCCTTCACTATAATAAAATATGTTTCTTTCAGTGAAAGAAACACATACCATCACGAGCAGAAACACAATCCTAATATCCTTGTGGAGTGTTATCCCTTCCCCCCTTTGGCGCAGTTGCGAAAGAAAGGCGACATGGCGGGATTAGTCTAGAGTTTAACTCACAGCCTAATTTTATCTCTTAAAAACTGAAACTGTTGTGATGGCAATAATTATTAATAGTGAATGCTCAATGAGTGCCAACTGGCACAGACTGGTAGCTGCACATGCGTGAGACACATAAGAATAGGAACTGGCACATGGAGGAAGGACTTTAGATTCTTTCCCTATGACACATCTACTGCCATGGAATTGCTCCCCAAAATATCAAGGCAAACTGAGTTCAGCAGCATGAACTTAGTTTGGGTGCCACTTAGAATTTATAAGTTAATGTTAAGAAGTTCATCCACAAAAGTTGCTCCATACTCTTTTATGTCATAAAGGATAACAGGCATTAAAAGGAAGAACTAAGAAGACCTCTCCAGGGGCTGACAAAGAAATTTCCTTTAAAATAATGTTGAATGGCGTACACATTCAGTAGGTACTTGCTGTGAACAGCGTACGACAGCAGAGAAAGGATGAAAACAAAAATAAAATAATGCTATGATGGGGAAACTGTGCCCTGAATAAGGTGCCTGAAGACAAGGAAAGAATTGCAACTGGTTGCCTAGATCCGAAAGAGAATAGCATAAATGGATTGGAAATAAAAGATGTAAGATGTGGCTCACAAGCTAGGAAGTAAGAGAGACAATGCCAAAGTAAAAAGAACTGAATAAAGGAAATATGAGGAGTCTATGGTGTTAGGGAAGAAGGTGATGTCCATTAATTTCCAAGAATTTTATGCAAACATTTGTATGAATGTGCACTTTCCTAAGAAGAGAGTCCACAGTTTTGAGATTCTTAATCTGCTGGATTAAAAAAGTCCATGGGGTCAGGGACTGTGGCTGTTATTAAATACCAGCTCCTGGTAGAGCATGTACATCACAGGACTCAATATATGTTGTTGAATAAATCCATCAGTGAATTGGGCCACTGCCTGACAAAGATTAAGAATTATTGGGTTAGAGGAAGAGTTCTAAATGTAATAAATATAGTAAGAGTCAGAATCCAAGAATAGGTTGAGAAAAGCTTTAATTCTTGTTCAAAAGAAAACTGATAATAAGATTAAAGGTGGAATTGGAAGAATTTGGAAGTATCAGGTAAATTACAGATACATGAGTAAAAAAATGAGGTTTAGTACACTGAATGGCAACCAGAATTGGGAGTGGGAAAAAACCAAACACTTGGGTTTTGGAGGTTGACCTAAAAAAAAAAGACATGGGGGAGACAGGAAAGTAACAGAACTGTAAGACAGAGGCAACAAAAAGGAATTCAGTATTTACTTAAAGTAAAACAAGATAGGAAATTCAGAAGATGAGCTGGATTCAGTAACTTGAACTGAATTTGTGCTAATTTGAAAAGTAATGAGATAATTCTTATGTCGGACCCACTAAACTTTACTACCTCTATATTTTCAATAATTTAAAAAAATGTAAAAAATCATGCAAAATTATATAGTAGCTTTGGATTTATGCTTTGTTTTGATTTTATGGAAAATCTAAAGAGAAATCTCCAAGGTATTAAAGTTTTTATCTTCACATAACAAATCCAATAAAAGAATTTCAAATGCAAAATAATGGAGTTCTTATGGTTTCTCAAGTGATCTTTATGTCTTGATAGTTAACCTAACCAATCACAGTCCTGTCATTTATTTCATTATCCTGATTGGCAGGCTATTATACTTCACATGTCTATACTCAGTAATGTCTGAGCAGTCCCAATCCAATCACAGCCTCCTTTGTTAGCTACTCACCTCAAAATGCTGAGCATGCATGCCATCTTTTTCATTTTCTTTGCTAAAAACAATAACAATAAAACATAATAAATTGTTAGTTTGTCTTGTAACAATGCCTTTCATCCATTATTATGATTTAATTAATTTATTTTAAAAAGGGATGAGAGGGTGGGCCATGGTGGCTCAGTGGCAGAATTCTTGCCTGCCATGCCAGAGACCCGGGTTCGATTCCTGGTGCCTGCCCATGCCAAAAAACAAAGGGATTGAGTAACTTTACATCAAATTCTAATAAAAGTTAAAGTCAAAACAAAGGAATAAATCAAAATAAAACAAAACCATACATAGAAACACAAATATAGCTGTTCACCTTATTTAATGGCACCATGGACAATTTTCTATTCTAATAATTTTTCTTGCTATAAAATACTGTTGGTTAACATATAGTCCTTTAACTCTGTTCTTAGTTCTCATAACACACACTACATAAAGTGAAAAAAAATATTTTTGTTCTACTGAAAAAAACCATGAGGAGAAAATTCTAAATTTACCTTTCCTCAGACATCAGTTCATCATCAGGTCCAGTCCTTTCATGAGATTGTGGGGAACTGAGACTCTCCATATTCTGTAATAAGACAAATAATTGGTTGTGAAGCAGGAAGGGTCAGAAAAATGCAAGAGCAGACCTTCCTTTCCATAAAGTAGAAAGGTCAGATAAAATGCAGATATAAACTAATTCTAGTCCTCATTTTTCTATCTCTGTTAAAATTAGTAAAATTATGACAGTTTATTATATGTTTCTTGCATAAATTTTTGTGTTTAACTTTATTATCCCATTAATGAAGACATGTGAAAGCATTTCAGGAATGGCAGCTGTGTCCTTTAACATTCTTGTTAGGTATCAACCACATTCTATAGGTAAGCATAGTAAAACCCACATTTCCATAAAACCAGGGGGGCATTTGAACTAGAAGTAAGGAATCTGATGTCAAACTTAAATAACTTCCACTGCCTAGTTACCATCATTTTAGTATGTATTGTCAATGTGACATTGGATAATATGCAAATAAATAAGCTGTAAGACCTCCACAAAAAGACATGAAGTTAACTGAAGAACCTTTTCTTTCACTGATACTTGGTATTTATTTTTATATCAGCTAAATATAAAGAAGAAGCATACTTTGAATAATATGTACTTCAGACTCTTCAGGAGGCATATTTTAAAGGTATTTTTAATAATTGTTCTCTTAAAATAGTCAATGTTGTCTAAATACAATTCAGAGCACAGACTCAGTAAATCATACTCTTGAAGGAGGATTATAAATATGCCAACAAAAGCACATTTAAATTCAGTAGACTCAAAACACAGCTGCCTTGGACAATTTGACCATGAAGTTCACAGAACTCAAAGATTCATATCTGTATCAAAATGCATTTAAGCATATTCTACCCATCCTGTGTCATAAAAAAATAGAGTGTGCATTGAAGCAATATGTGTTAATCTACATATTAGAAACCTCTCATTATAAAAAATTCTTTACAAACTAAATCTGATTAAGATTCACAATAAACCCATTAAATCAACATTATGTATATAGTAGAAAACCAATCTTTGGCTTGGTAGATGGATAAATTATTTTCAGTTTATGTTGGTTTGGACGACTTGTCTAGGAGCCCTAGTCTGCGTCACAGAAGAGAAATAAAAGGGAGATGCATGACATAATAGTTATGCTAGTGGTTCTGGAGTCCAAATGCTTAGGTTCAAGTCTAGATCCATCATTTACCAACTGTATGATTCTACTTGCGTCTCTATTTCTTCACTGGGAAAATGGAGATGGCAACAGCACTTAACATAGGGTTGTCATTAGGACTAAATTAGGTAAAACATGTAAAGTACTAGAATAATACCTGGTGTGGTTAATGGATATCAGCTATTGTTGTTATTTTATTATTTCTAAAGCTAGGAAATCTCCACAGAAAATGTTTTAGTTATATCTCTATGATTCAGATGGTGCTACAGGAATGTGTTCTCCTGTTTGCCATTTGAATACTGAACATCAATTGATACACTTACATATTTTATAGTTAGATAATTTTATATTAGACTTGAGGAAAAATGACATCCATTAAGCGAAACCATTATTGCTCTTTTTACCTGGATGTAATCTTCCCAATAAAAGGGATGTATCTATGACAAAGAATCTTTGTTGTCATTGGTGATCTTCAACAGACTATCAAAGTCTTCAGTAAAAGATTTAGTGGAATAGTATTAGGTTTCCTAAAGTCCTGAAATGAACTCTTTTAAACCACATTAGGAAAAGCACAATCCTCTATCTCCAGACAATTTCTTAAAAGTGTCAGTGAAATAATGCATTTATAATTATATGCAAATGACTATTTCAGAAGAAATAAATATCTTCATATTACAACTAAGAAATCGTCAGAATAAATAGAACAGAACAGAAAAGAAAACCATAATAGCAGTTAAAAAATTTAGAAATATTTCAGTAAAGATGGTAGATTTTTTTCATAAACAGAAAGAACCAAACTATAATTGATAGATGTCTTCAGAATTATAAAAAAATTTAGGTTATACAATGAAAAGCTGGCAAAAAACAGTTGTGAAATGGGAGAAAGTTTAGCTGATCTCTGGGACTGAAACAAGTAAGTAATAACTTCTTCATTTCTTTTTCAAATTTAAATATTTAATCCATGAGTTTAAGAACACTCCAAAGGTATGGCTTATCATAGATGTAATTCACAATTAGTGACTTTCAACATTATTTAATATTCCTCTCTAAAGCTTTAAAATAATTCCAACTGTCATGTTGTTCACACATTTGAGATTCTTGAATATTCATGGCCTTTTTCCATCAAAATGGCACATTGAATACAGTGTTCCCTCGCTAAAGCAGTTCGGTTGCACCTATACAGAACAGAACAACTGAAGAATGTGTTACAACTGGCAAAGTATTACAATTTTTTTCAGAATGAAATTAACTACAGTAGTAAAGCTCTATGAGTGTAGTGACAAAACCACCTATTTCCAAGGCACAAAACTTGAATGTTTAATAAGTTCTAATTTCCATCCTTTGTCTAGGATTTAGGGAGGGAAGGTTAGATCAATGAAATAGATCAGTAATTCCCCCGCTTCACTGAAATGGATGGGAAATGCTGTAATGTTCAGGTAAAAAAAAATTGCTCCACCTTGATCAAGATAGTGGAGTAAGAGACTTCAGGGCTTTGTTCCCCAATAGAGGCTTTGAACAATCAGGCAGAACTGGCAGAAACGTTTCTCAAAGCTCCAGAAAACTGTTAAAGGACTGCAGTAACAGTGTGAGTGCCAAATCAAGAAAAAGGCTACATAAAAGCAGTGAGATGATGTGGCCAGGCTTCAAGAAAAGATTAAAAACATAAAAACACCCCTCCTCCCCCAAAACAAACAAAACAAAATCAGAAGCCCGGGCAAAGGAGAAGATTAAAGCTTTAGAAACCATCAATGAAGAGGATCAGACACCTAGGATATTCCAGTCAAAATTCTTTTTTAAAATGGTCCTAAATATGCTTAAAGAGCTAAAGGGAAACATGGACAAAGAACTACAGGAAATTAGACAAAAGATAGGTGGCTATAAAAACAAAATCATTAGAAAGGTAGAAATTATGAAAACAAACCAAACAGAGCTGAAGAACACAGTAACAGAAATTAAAAATTCCCTAGAAATGTTCAACAACAGACTGGAGCTGGCAGAAGAAAGAATCAGAGAACTTCAAGGTAAGACAATTAAAGTCATCCAGTCCAAGGACTAGAAAGAAAGAATGAGGGAAAGTAAACAGAGCCCAAGGAAACTGGGGGACACCATCAAGCATACCAATATAATCATTGTGGGAGTCCTAGAAGAAGAAAGAAAGAAAGAAAGGGGCAGAGAGATATTCAAAGAAATGATGTCTAAAAAGTTGCCAGATTTAATGAAAGACATGAATATACACATCTAAGGTGCTCAGTGAACTCCAAACAGGTAAACCTATGTCGGCCCATATCATGTTAGGGTACAATCAAATTGCTAAATGCCAAAGAAAAATAAAGAATTCTGAAAGCTGCAAGAGAGAAGCAATGTGTCACATACCAAGGAGCCTCAGTAAGATTACATGTCAGTTTCTTACTGGAAACCATGGAGGCAAGAAGGCTGTGGAAGGAGATATTCAAAGTGGTGAAAGTGAAAAAAACGAGTTTGATATCTGCCAAAACTATCTTTCAAAAATGAGGGTGGGATTAAGACACTGTCAGATAAACCAACGCTGAGGGACTTCATCACCACTAGACCAGCCCTAAAAGAATTGCTAAAGGGCATTCTGCAGGTTGAGTGAAACCTTGAAAATCTCTGGTAAAGATAATAAAATATAAATACTCATACTATTGTATTTTTGGTTGGTAATTCCATTTTTTATTTCCTATGGAATCTAAAAGGCAAAAATTCATGAAATGTAATGACAAATCCATGATTTTGGATGAATAATGTATAAACATGTAATTTGTGACAAGAACTACATAAAGGTGTGGGGACAGAAGGGTAAGGGAAAACAGTAAACGTATGCTAGTGAAGTTAAGTTAGCATCTAAACAAAAGAGAGTATTATAGATTTAGGATGTTAAATTTAAGCCCCATGGTAACCACAAAGAAAATATTGGAGAATATACAAACTTACAGAGACAGAAAGTAGAGTACAGGTTACCAGGGTGAGGGACAGGGGCAATGGAAATTTAATGCAAAATGTGTGTATTAAGGGTCAAGGGAAAGTTCTAGTAATGGATGGGGTGAAGGTATTACAACAGTGTGAATGTGATTAATCCCACTGAATGGTACTTTTGGGAGGGACTGGGATGGGAAGACTTATATTTTACAAATGTTTCCAGAATTACAAAAAGAAAGAAAAAGAATCTAAAGAGATAATGACAATTAAATGCAATACATGATTCTGGCTATGATATAAGAATCAAGGTGAAAGGACTCAAAAGGGCATTATTCATTTCCCAGACCATGCACCCCCCCCCAAAAGGGCATTATTAAAACATAAGAAAAAATGGAATATAGAATGTAAGCTTTATATTAGTATTATATTACTTGAATTAATAATTGCACTTATGATTACATAAGTAAATATCTTGTTCGTAGAAAATGTACATGTAAGTATTAATTGCTCAAGAAATATAATTGGTATAACTTGCTCTCAAACGTGCAGAAGATAGACAGTCAGGGAGGGCAAAGGTAGCAAAATGCTAAAATTGGTGTATATGGGTATTGGGGGAGGCTGGGGGTGCAACTGAGTTCTCTGTATGGGGTTTGTATTATCTTTCCAACCATACAGTTAAATTTCAAACTTACAGTAACTGTACTTAAGTTTGAAACTACTGCAAAATTAAACATTAAGGGCAGGCCACAGTGGCTCAGCAGGCAGAGTTCTTGCCTGCCATGCCAGAGACCCCGATTCGATTCCCAGTACCTGCCCATGCAAAAAGAAAATAATAAAATAAAATTAAAAAAAAATTTGCCCAAACACAGAATGCTTGCACTGTATGGGAATCATGCTCTGGAGTTACTAATAATATTATTCTTTTGAGAAAATACTGACTCAATGTCTTTGGAAGCTTTTGAACTCTTACATGCCAAAAACTTCTCCAGGTGTCATAAAACAGTAATTCATTAATGTTCTCATTTATTAAAGGTTAAAGTAATATAATTTTCATAGAAATGTTTTATTGCATTAACTTTAATTTTAATATTCTTCTGAAGTGAGGATCATTTAAAGGTAACGGGTAATTTAAAAAATAGAACAAATTATCATTTAAGTATAATTTAATGAAATTGCTTCTTGCATTATAATTTTTTTTACTCAGTAAATCCTGGTTTATTATCCATATAATTATGATTCAGATAAGTCTTATTAGAGACTTTCAAAACATAGTTTGCCATGATTGAATATATTTCTACAATTTTTGAGTGATTGAGTGAATTTTAAAAACCACCTTCCTCCGTGTATAAATAACCTCAAATCTGTAGATATAAATATAAATAGATATAGATATAAATAGATATAGATATATAAATATAAACAGATAAAAATAGATATAGATATATAAATATAAATAGATATAGATATAAATCTATATTGATAAAGTTAGATTTAGATTGGAATAAATTTTCAATTATTTTTATTTCGCTCTGTGTTTTGGCACTGAAAGCTAGGCTCAAACCCTGTTTGACTACTGAAGCCTTGAAAATACTTGGAGAAAAAAATATGTCCTTTAAAATAGTAAAATGCTGACAACCCTTTTATAGAGGACACGAAAAAAAATGACTTCTCTCAAGATACAAAACAGCTCAATCCAGCGGCTGCATGGAATGCTGCTAGTCAAAACAGGTTCATTATTCTAACCTTGAGCTCTAAGAGAAGGAGAATATTTGATATATTCTCTTTAACAGGATTAATGGCAGATGTGAATTCTCTTATATACTCTTTTGTACATTTTATGTCCTACTGCTTAAAACTGCATAAGCTGATCCATACGTAAAAAAAATACCGGTATGACCAAAGGACCCAGGAAGAGCCTACTGTTTGCCTACCTAAACCCACCTACTTTTCTTTCATAGCAATAAGGTAGCATGTGCCCAACTACCAAACATTCCTCAGCCTCTCCTGAAAACGGCTATAGGACTGACTTTTCCCCAATAGCAATGTAGGAAGAAAGACCAGGCCTGGCTAATAAAATGACATACCAGGTACCTTCCTTGATGCTCCTCTTCTGTGAGCTGGAATGGAGGAGAAAACCACCAGAGTGCACTGGCAGTCACTTGCTGAAGATGGAAGAGATACAGTTGGCCCAGGTCTCTGAACAACTGCACGGGACAAGCACCTCACTCCTCTCCCCACTCCCTGAATTCTTGCTTTGGACTGCCACGTGAGAAAGAGCTCATATTGTGTTTGAACCATTTTGTTTTGTTTTATTATACAAATCACCCCAAACGATATGGCAACAATTCATAAACTCATTTTTTTTTCCAACATATTTTGGGGGTTACAACGATGAGAGGTAGATAAGCCAGACACTGGCTGGACTTTGCCATCATGTCTTTTTACTGCTTTAACTGTTACTTGTTTATATTACCTTCACTTCTAAGGTATGGTCTATCTGAACAGTAATGTTAAACATTAATTGACAAAACGTAGAATTGAAAGCATACCTTCTTTACTCAGTAGCATGCTGAGGAAAGTAATCGTACATGTGTATGTAAACATGAAGAAGCTGATTAAGAAAGTTAGAAAAGTATTTACTTCTCTTAGGTGAAAAATTGTGGTTAGAATATAAGGATGGAGGTTAGATGTCATGAGAAGAAGGCAGTGGAGAAATTGTTCAAGTTCCTGATGAAATGGTCTTTAGTTCAAAGTGATTTATGATCAAACCTCTCTACTTGTCCATTCTAAGTTATTCAAAAACATTGCACCTCAGTTTATCACTCTCTCTGGCATCATCAGTCTCCTCTCTCTACTTGTTTATTTTATACAAATATTCATAATCTCATCTACCTTTTAAAAACTCTTTAATCTCCCATTCTTTCCAGCTAATGCCTCATTTCTCTTCATCCCTTTAGAGCAAAACCCCATTCAAAGACATCCCACACCTTCTGATTCCTTTTCTCCTGTTTTCTCTCGAGTCCTTTTAATTAGCCTCTACCTTTTTAATTTTGCCTCTACCTTTCTACCAAAAGAGCTCCTGTCAAGGAAGCTGTGGGTTAGCTCAAATTTAATAAGGTTCTTGCCCCTATACTAGTACTGAAACTGCTAATTACTCCTTTTTAGGTCTCTTGCTGATATCGTCTCCTCTGCCCACTCTCTAAATGTTGGCAGGTCAAAAGGTTCAGCCCTTCATGTCCCTTTTTTGCCCTCTATACTCAAAGTCAACTCATTCTCAAAGCCTTAAATACCAACCATGTGCCAATGACTTTCATACTTATTTTACCTCTCCCATGAACTCCATATATTTAACTGTCTACTTGTCTTTTTACCCACATATCCAATAAATATCTCAAGCTTAACGATTCCAAATGGAATTTTTAATTTCTTCCCAAACGACTCTCCTACATTTCCCTGATCTTAGTAAACTGGCAATTCCATGGTTACTCCAAAAGTCTTGGGGTTATCCTATAACCCAGTCTTTCCTCACACCGAACATCCAATGAACTGTAAAATCTTCTTGGTTCCATTTCATGATGTATACACAGTCTGACCACTTATGTCCTCCACCACTATTACTCTGCTCTAAATTGATAACTTTTTTTTTTGCCTAGATTACGTCAATTATTTTGCTCAATCCTTGCCCATCCCTCAGTGGCCCCAGGATATCCTCGACACAGTTGCCAGGGTGATCCTTTCAAAAGGTAGGTCAGAAAACCTTTTTCTTCCCCCTCTCAGTACTCTAATGTTTCTTTAGCTCACTCAGGGAAAACAGCAAAGTCCTAAAATGCCTCAAACCCTACGTGATCAGGACCCCTGCTAAATCTCTGATCTCAATTTCTATGACTCTCCTCTCTCAGCTCTGTTCCAGACATGACAACTTCCTTGCTTATCTTTAATAGGCCAAGGGTAGCTGCTACCTCTGCCTGAATGTTCTCTCCCAGATATCCTGAGGAGGGTAGCCCCATCTACCTGAGGTCTCTGCACAAATATTCTCAAACTCGCTCTGACTATCCTCTGTATAATGCCAACCCTTAACCTCTCACCATCTCCTATCCTCTTTATCCAGCACTACTTCTATCCATAGCATGCATTGCCATCTAACCATATATTTATTTGTTTCTTATCTTTCTCATCTTATGAAAATGTAAACTTCAGAAAGGAAGAGAGTGTATCTATTTGATCTGTTTGTATCTTCAGCACCTAAAATAGTGCTTGTCATAATTATTTTATGACTGAAGGAATGAATAATTTAAAATCATTGGTTCATGATATTGAGCTGTTTCACGTTATATTTGACACCAACCAGAGAATCACTGTCATGTAGCTTTTGACAGGAGTTCTTGCTCAGATGTGTTTAAATGAAAATGAAGGTCAAAAATTTCTGCGTAAGGTAGATGATTGTTTTGCTGTAGCAAAGACGGTTTGGAGTAGACAGAGAATGGAGGCAAGGAGACATGTCAGGTGGCTATTATGATATTCCAGACAAGTTACAATAATAGCCTCAGCTATGTGATGGCAATTCAAAGGGAAAAAAGACACACAAAACATATTTTTAAAGAGAGTCAACTAAATTTGACAAACGATTGAAAATTGGGAAGAAAGGAGGGGGGTAAGGAGAAGAAAATGACTTAGAAATCATTTGTAGAGAAATGACATTTGAAACTATAGAAGCAGAGAAATTTTCAAACAAAGTGCCAATAGAAAAAAATCTGGATAGTAACTTTCCAGAAACCTACAACCTTCAGGTGGGTTCCTGGACCAGAAAAGTCCTGAAACCTAAAGGGCCCAGCCTCTCCAGAACATCAGATAGTTCCATCTCCCTACCCTGTATTATTGACAGATCCTTCCAAAATGAAAAAGTTAGAATAGCCATAGCCCAAATACCCCTAAAGAGAGGGATGGAAAGATCAACGCTGATGGTGGAGTTATACAGAGAAGACAGGATTTAACAAATGAACATGATTGCTGAATCATTAAATTGATATCTCTTTTAATCTCCAATATATTAGAGAAGCTAGAAGTAAAAACATAAAATTGTGGAACTGTAACCCATGCCAAACTCTGAAATATGTTCTACAACTAATTGTGGTTCTGTGCTTTGAAATTTATTGCTTTTTTGTATATATGTTATTTTTCACAAAAAAAGTCAATTGTGATGATAAAAAAAAATATTTATGCCTTCTAGCCTCCTATATTCTGGAGCACCTAAAAGGAAAAATCTGAGATGATGGTATGGTAGCCCATGACCAACTCTGGGATCTGTCTGTATGTACTTGTTGAAGAGTACTTAGAAAACTATTGCTTTTTTATTTCTTTGCTTTGTATATATTTTATAAAAAAAAATGAAACATTGATACATGCTACAACATGTATGAAACAAAAAATGTTAAGTAGGCTAAGCCAGTCACAAAGACCACATATTGTATAATTCCATTAAATGAAATGCCAAGTACAGGCAAATGCATAGAGAAATTAAGCAGGTTCATTGTTGTCTAGGAAAGAGGGTTTTCAGGGGAAATACAGAGTGTAACTGCTACTGGGTATGAGGTTTCTTTCTGGGGTGATAAAATGTTCTAAAATTGATTGGTTGATGGATGCATCACTCTGAATAATCCATTGACCTGTATATATAAATGTGTAAATTATATAGGTGTGAATTACATCTCAATAAAGCTGTTTTTTTAAGAAGGAAAAAAAAATCTGGACAACATTTACAATTAAGCATGATTTGTGGAAGATTAGCCAGTGAAGGATACATGACAGAGAAACAGTCATTGAGATGAAGAGAACAAGGAAAGGTCAACATCATAGGGATTGATGAGCAAATGGGAAAAGAACGATGGAGCTAACTAGTGAAGACTTTCAAAACGACTGACGGTAAAATAAAGGAAGGAGATTGGGCATAAGCACAGAGGGAACAGAAAGAAACTTAAATATTTACTGAGTATGTGTTTTGTACCTGATGCTTTGTATTCAGTTTTATATAATATACAGCACATTTTGTTACACTTAAATCCCACAAAAAACCCAAGAGATACTAATATCTCCAATTTAAAGATGAAGTAACTAAGGATAATAACATACCCACTTGCCATAGTTATTAAATAATTAAGCTGTAGCTGAAAATCAGGTCTGTTTGATTGCAAGACCTATGCTCTTTCCTTAAACTTTGCCTGAGATTTCAGCGTGTACACATGACATTAAATGGAAGTTGTTTATAACTAAGAAGGCTGCTAGACTATGTTTTTGTTACAAGAATTATTTTTTATATATTAAATTTTATGTTTATTATAAAATCAGAATAACCACACAGGGAATGCTTGAAAAACAAAGAAAAGAGGAGACCCTCTCTATCACCACTCCCATAATACACT
Organism: Myrmecophaga tridactyla; assembly: GCA_004026745.1. NCBI lineage: Eukaryota > Metazoa > Chordata > Mammalia > Pilosa > Myrmecophagidae > Myrmecophaga > Myrmecophaga tridactyla. The sequence goes on along the minus strand of PVIY010007852.1, from coordinate 3,790 downwards.
CATACAATCACTTTTAGGTATATCTCCTTTCAGTTGTTTGTCTTAGTATTGCATATTTCATATCTATATCTAAAATTTGATTTATAAATATACACATCAATATGTACATATATATGTATACATGCACTATAGATATTGTTTCATATCCTACTTTTAATATTGAGAGATAATTCAGTGTAGTGTTTAAGGGTGTAGGCTCTGAAACCAAATAGCCTAATGGAATCCCAAATCTATTACTTATGTTTAATCAAATTGTTAAACTTCCCTGTGCCTCATTCTCCCCATGTTTAGAACGGGGACAATAATAATAATATCTAACTTGTGGATTAATGGATTAACATTGGTAATGTATGCAAAACAGTTAAAATGCTATTTGTCAAACATTTCATATTTTGTTATATAGTTTTCACAACCTTAATTTTTAATCATTCCACAATATTTTATTGAATGCACATATAAATGTTGCTTATCTGGTCTCCTACTTTTGAACATTTAAAAATTGCTTCTAATTCTTCATAATTATAGACAGCCTTGAAGTGAACAAATGAGTATGTATTGACTTTTCCACATCTAAGATTACATCCTTAGAACAGTGTGGCAGAAGTAGGATTATTGGATAAGATGCATGGCTGAGTTATGGCTTTTGGTTCAAACTCCTGAACTGTGGCCTAGAGAGCGCATTTTTAGAGCAGAGAATTTCCTAGACCACTGGAAATGAGCCAATGGAGAGGTAGGAATTAAAAATGTGTGTGAGAGTGAGTGCGTATGTTTGTGTATATGTGTGTATGTATTGGGTTGGGTGATGGATGGAAAAAACAGAATTTGAAGGATACTACTTAAACTTAGAGGCTAACCTTAGAATTTAGTAAGATCACTTTATCATTTGAGTAGGGGAGAAAACAAAATGGGTAGAAATTCAGAAAAATTTTGAAGCAGGGTAAGGGAAGTTAGTGAAAAAAACATGCTGGCTGTCATACATTGTTTCCTTTACTGCTCAAAGCAAAGCAGGGGATAAGGTTTTCTTCTTAGAGTGACTAATGGGCACAGATATGAGTTAGGAGTTTAAGAGGGGAAGGTTGGGATCATGGCAACAATTAGAGATAAAACAGAACAATCTAAATTTCTGACTGGTATCTCAACTACCACTAATTTCTGAGCTCCATATTATTTGCAGTCTCTGTCTCTGCTGGTCATGTTATGTGCAAAAGGATGAAGGGGAATGGAAAGTAACTAGATCAGTTTCACTTTAGTGATACAGTATCTATTAGATGCTTTTCTAGGTCTTCATCATCTTCTCTTTGGCTGTGTTGTGGGCTATTGAGATCATTGTAAAATTATTAATTGCAGTCCTCATCTTTTCTCTCCCATTTTCTCTGGAGAAAGGCTTTTGCTCCCATCTCTCTACCAAAACCACTTTTGTTAAGATCACCAGTGACTTCCACACTGCTGAATCCAGTGCTCTAACTCTGTCTTCTATGAATCCAATCATGTAAGCCTCCATCTTCCTTGAGATACTTGCTCTACTTGGCTTCCAAGACACCATACTGACCTCTTTCCCTTTCCCTTTTCTGGCTTCTCCTTTTAAATCTCTTTTGCTGGTATCTTATCATCTCGTCATTCTCTTAATGTCAGTGTGCATCAAGGCGCAGTCCCTTGGCCACTTCCCTTTTAGAGCCATATTTGCTCCTTGATTTATCTCATCCTATGTCATGGCTCTTAACTGTGCACAACCTGCAAGGCCAAATGTGCTGGATCTAATCATTTTAGTTCAAGCCACCATCCTCTCAAACCTAGAGTTCTGTGATAACTTCTTGACTGATCTCTCTGCTTCTGCCCTGTCAACTACTGTCTATTCTCAACATGGCAGTCAGACTGAATTTAAGAAGTCAGACCATGTCATTCCAATGGCTTCCCATCTCACTCAGAAAAAATATCATTGTCTTGACAATGATCTATAAGGCCCTGCTTAATCTGTCTTTCCCTTCCTTCCACTTTGCTCTCTCTCTTTCAATCTCATTGTGTGTTTGTAGTTCCTTAAATACTCTGGATAAATGCTTGTCTCAGGGCCTTTGTATTTGCTTTTCCTTCTGTATGACTTGCTCACTCTCTTCCCCTAGATCTTTATACACAAATGCCAAATGCTCAATGAGTCCTCCTCTGACCACCCTATCTACAATTGAAACCTCTGCCCTCTCACCATTCCTGTCCCTAGTCTCTGCTTTTATTACTATTCCTAGTATTTATTACTATCTAACATATTATACGTCTTATTTATTTATCTTGTTTATTATTTATTTTTTACTAGAATGCAAACTCCATGAGGGCAAAAAATTTTCCCTTTCTCACTGCTGTATCTCCAGGACCCAAACCATTTCCTGGCACATAGAAGACATATAAATATGTATAATTCCATTTATTTTGAGCTATAGAAACAAATGTCTGGTCAGGGTGTAAAGAACTTGAAATGAGATGGAAGAAGATTTTGGAGGAAAATTGGGAAGAGTAAAATTAGAAGGGTAAAAATAAGTGGCAGTTAAGATGCACAACAACTTTCAGGATAGTAATCCAAGTACTAGTCACTGTTATATTTCCCAATTCATGGACTAGGTGAATTAGAAGGGAGACTAGAGAACACTCTCACTTTACAGATGAGAAAGTTTCTCTTATTTCTAAATTATGTTGGCAGAGTTTAAAATTATTTGTTGCAACAAAGACATGGTCCAGTTAGCTCACTTAAGTTAACATGTGACATGTACAGTCCTGGAATGCAGAAACTGGAATTCCAGTGGGGGCAAATCCTTTACATAAAAAAAGACAGAAATGGGATCAGGATTTCCCATCCAAATGTTTTTAAGCAAAGACTATGTCCATAATTATATCAAACACATGTACAAGGAATAAATGTACTTTTCCACTTCTATTAACTATTGTCTACTAGCTAACTTAACATACTATTGCTGGTGGGAAAAACTGATGGGTTAAGTTCATGTAAAAAGGGATTCAAACTGAGAAGTATATTCTTTAAAGCTATAAATCTACATCCCAGACTTTTAGTCACTGTAATTCTCTTTGGCAGGCAAACAATGGGCCAAATAAAGAGCTAATGAGATAAGTATCATTCATTTTATTTTATTCACTTTATTTACTTTGCCCAATGAAAAAGATTAAATAATTAATATGAATAAAATATAGTGAATATATATAAAAAATAAAAAGCTAAACTTTTTATTTTGTCAACTGTATTAGACATGGGTCTAAAGTGGATGATTATTTCTGTCAGTTCTGGCTGATGAGTTCATTTCTAGAAGCAAAGCAGCAGGGCATTTTGGAGGGAAAATCACATAAACATGTTTTCCCGTACATTTGCATTTAAGTACATTTTATTTAGGGAAACCCTATCAATCTTACCAGAGCAGATGCAGGAATCGACAATGGGAAAACAGGTAGTCCATTAAGTTTTGCTAAATGGAAGGAAAGCCTAGCATGAGGTTAAAAGCTGGTCAGAAAAATAAAGTAGATCAGAGAATTTATACTGAACTTTAAGAATGGATATTGCCTATTTTCATTAGGGACTTCAGCTCATGTTATACTATAAAATTTATCTTCAGTGACTTTTCTGTTAATTTTTTAAAAACTGTTAATTTTTAAGAATTAAAAGGGACTTTGATTCTAAATATGAAGCATTTGATTGTTGATCATTTTCCTCTATGTATTTTTCTTTCACTTTGCTTTAAGTTCACTCTATTTATATATACATAAACATAGACAAAATAAATAACAGAATTGGGGA
>PVIY010007851.1:0-79691 GCA_004026745.1 Myrmecophaga tridactyla | reverse complement strand
CTTGGGGTTTGGGGAAAGCCTGGCTGCCACCACATGGAGGGGTTGAGCGTTTGCCCCAGAGATGGCAGAGAGCCCGGGTGTGGCCCCAATGCTTGGAGAGGGTGGAGCCTAGAGAAGGGTGGTCTCCCCAATATCCCCCAAGGTTGCATTTAGAGAGAGGCAGGCGTAGGCATTTGGAAAGGGTGGGACTGCCACTTTCCAAAGCCCTGAGGATAAATGACTCTCAGACTTTGAAATCTAATGGACTTTGCCCTGCAGGTTTTCGAAACTGTATGGGTTCGGTGACCCCTGTGTTCCTTCCTCCCTATGGAAATGTGTATATGTATCCTATAAATGTTCCTCCTTTATATGTTGGCAGCAAATAACTTGTTATGAGTTTTGAAAGGTCCAGAGCAAATGGAGAGAATTTTGCCTTAGGACAGACCATGCTTGTAACTGACTTGATGAGATTTTATACTGTCTTTAATTTTGTACTTCATTTGTATTGCTATTGAAAGGTTTAAGCTTTCTGATATTGTTATGAAATTAATGTATTTTGTATATGGGAAAAACATGTCTTTTTTAGGGGCCAGAGGGTGGAATGTGCTGGTTTGAAAGGAAGTATGCACCCTAAGGAAAGCCATGTTTTAATATAAATCCCATTTCATAAAGGTAGAATAATCTCTGTTCAATGCTGTGTGTTTGAAACTGTGATGAGATCATCTCCCTGGATGATATGATTTAGTTAAGAATGGTTGTTAAACTGGATTAGGGGATGACATGTCTCCACCCATTTGAGTGGGTCTTGATTAGTTTCTGAAGTCCTATAAAAGAAGAAATATTTTGGAGAATAAGAGACTCAGAGAGAGCAGAGAATGCTGCAGCATGAAGCAGAGAGTCCACCAGCCAGTGACCTTTGGAGATGAAGAAGGAAAACGCCTCCCGGGGAGCTTCATGAAATAGGAAGCCAGGAGAGAAAGCTAATAGATGACACCGTATTCGCCATGTGCCCTTCCAGCCGAGAGAGAAGCCCTGACTGTGTTTGCCATGTGCCTTCTCACTTGAGAGAGAAACCCTGAACTTCATCGGCCTTCTTGAACCCAAGGTATCTTTCCCTGGATGCCTTTGATTGGAGATTTCCATAGACTTATTTTAATTGGGACATTTTCTCGGCCTTAGAACTGTAAACTAGCAACTCATTAAATTTCCCCTTTTAAAAGCCATTCTGTTTCTGGTATATTGCATTCTGGCAGCTAGCAAACTAGAACATACGAATAATCTCCAAAGTATATAAATGAGTCTCTGCTCTAGAAAGTTTAAGTCACACAAATACATGAAAAATTACACTTGGGGCTCTGTTGATGTTGTGACTAACAGAGAAAAGCAAATCAACTAACTTGAAATGTTTGGGCAACATTTTCTGGAGAGAAACTTAATAAGCTGATGTAAAACAAGAAAATTGCCTTTATTTGTAAGAGAAGCCCCTCCCCCTTTTTTATGATGGTGTGTGAAATGCAGAGAAGCATGCACAGATGTGAAAGCTGATTTTCCCTGAAGCGCGCATTACAAATTCAAAGCCAAAATTCTTTCAGCAAGATTAATAAGTGCTGTTCATGCATCTCCTGGGCAGATCAACAGTGTGAAGAGCACAGAAAAAGTCCACAAAATCCTCTGTTTTCTTCAAATGTGTTTGAGTTGCAGCCAAACAAAGGAGAAACTGACCATCTTTTGGTGGGTAAGAAACAAATTGAGGAGGGTCAAGTAATAAAACACAGATCACTTTGGGCAAACCTGATGGTTAATTAAATGGTTGACTTGCAAGCTAAAAACCTTTTCTAACTTTTAACTTGCAACCTCTAAGAAGATAAAAAAAAGTGAAGAATCCTTCCTAAGGAAGAAAACCTCAGTTTAAAGAAAAACTCAAGATGATCACAGGTCAAATGGAGATGCCAAATGTTAGAAACACAAAGACAGAACATTGCTTCTTTTATGTTCTGATTAATGATTAATAATTAAAATTTAATTAATAATTAAATTTATTTAAAATAAGAATTTGAAGTAATTTTCAGTTCCAGCAATAATGCAGTTGAAAAATAAGGGCCCTGGGTTTCAGACCTAACTGTTTTCAACTCCTGTGACTGAAGACAATTCTTTTCCCCTTTCCCATATTCAGTTTCCTCACTCACGTAAGGACAGGGCTTAAAGATCCTCAAATCCCTTCAACTTCATGATTCTATGATTTATGTGTCTTGTGTTTCAGAGCTGGCTGACTCGCTGATGATTTATCTGAGAAAAATAATATTATTGATTCTCAAATGAGAGACTAATATTTCCTGTGGGGAAAAATTAATTTTTGGCTATCACTAATGTCAAACCAAAGAAAATATCTTGACTCCAATAAAAAATTTAAAGAGTCTGGCTAAAGACAAATGACTAGGAGTTAGCAGTGTGTGAGTTCCCATAATTAACTAAAACTCCACATAGGAATCCTTCTTAATTTATTAAAAAATTCTGTGGTTCCTTTTCTTTTCCAAACTAAATATCCTTAAAGAAATGAAAATATGTTTAAGGAGCATACTCAGCTAGGAACTACTATATTGCATTTTCTGACTGATATTGTCTAACTCTTCAATGATGAAGCTAATTTTATACAGTGAAAATAGTATACTGCCATATGATAATACTTATTTATACTTATACTGAATCTCCAAGAAGACAATGAACCATCAGGGCCTTGGAATATATACTTTGAATGCCAGTATCGTGAAGTGTGATAATTGAATAAATTTTATGGAGACCTTCACTTAACCAAAGATGATCACTGCTTAAACAAACATGTAAAATATGACCATGATCATGAATGCTTAAGGATTTATCAATGCGCATACTTACCTTTGGATGCAAACAATGGCAGCAGCAAATTCAAGCTGTCTTAAACAATGAGGCAAGGCTGGAAGGCTGGTAGGATTCACAGTTGACCTTGAAACCAGACCTTCCTCTGGTTTTGCTGCCATTCTTTCTTCTCATCCATGTCACTCTCTCTACAATCTGGTGGACAGATAGTGGCAGTGGCCCTGGGACCCCCTTTTCTGCCTGACAAAGCCAGAAGAAGAGATGAGGTCCCTTTCATGGTTCTCTCTGAAGAACAGGGGAAATTTTTTGTCAGACCCCCAGCAAACTCTACCTCCTGACTGAGTGGCCCGAATTGAGTGATATGTCCAGTTCTTGGCTGGTTACTGCCCAGGGAAGTGAGATTACCATGACTGGTTTAGACCAATCAGGGACCATGCCTGGGGCTGTGGCCACACCCCAATAATGTGGCTGTTGCACAGGGAAAGGGGTAAAATTGATGATGAGCAGACAATCCTAGTGATACCTTATAGTATATAATGTCAGGTACTTGTTATATTTGACAACTTGATATAATTGGGGACTCTTCACTAATTACTATGTCTAAAGCACTCATTGGTCAGGTGGTAATTTGTGGGTAGAAGTGGAAGAGTAGAGAAGTTCAGGGTGCTGGCTCCAGAGACAGAACGCTATGCTGTTATCAGATCTCTGCTGACACTGGAGCTCGCTCCAGGCTCGATTTTCTCATTGCAAGAAGGAATTCAGGGAATGTGTAATAGCAAGCAATGAAATTTATTGAAGGGAAAGTACATGCGAGAGGAAAATAGCAAAGGTTTTCAAGGAGTACACACTTAAGGAGATAGCACGGGCATGTCCAAGAGAGTGTATGCTTTTGGCAAACTATGCTTAGGTTTTATATACTGGCTCATCTTCGTGCTCTAGGCTCAGTCCAGGGGTGGAAATTTTCACTTTCCCCTCCTGCCTTCCCCTTCTTTCTCTCTCTACCAGGCTATCAAACTGTTTCTGAGAAGTAGTGTTTCGTTCCCAGTCTTGTTCAGCCCTTCCTTTCTCACTCTCCATTTGGTTATCTCTACTGTAGCTTGATGCTGACCCATCCCTTCATTTGGACTGACCGATGCCGCTGGCCAGGTCAGAGTGTCCTACCCTAGCCTGCCTCAATACGTTCATTCTGGCTCTGCTCTCCCTAACTGATCTCAGTGTCTGGCACATGGTAAACACACAAGAAATAAGAGAAATAGAAATAGGTGCTAGTATTTATCAAGCTCTCATTACATGTTTGGTTTTGTTCTAAGTGTTTTATATGTATTGATTCATTTACCCTTGAACATAATCCTGTTAGACAGTGTGGTGCTTTTAAAAATACATCCAAAAATTGTTTAAGATACTTCCCTTCAAGAGGTGGAGTCTAATTCCCTCCCCCCCTTTTTTTGTACACTCTAAAGTGGGTCACATTTCATTTTTTTTTCATGTGAGTATCCCGTTATTGTAGCATCATTTGTGTGTTTTGTTTTGCTTGTTTGTTTGTTTTTGGGAAGTGCATGGACCAGGAATTGAACCTGGGTCTCCCACATGGCAGTTGAGAATTCTACCACTGAACTACCCTTGTACTCCCGTAATTCCTCTTCTCTTGATATGGCTTGGACTTAGTGACTTGTTTCTAATGAAGAGAATAAAATAAAAGTGACAGTTGTAACTTTGGAGACCAGGTCATAAAAAAAACACTGTGGCTTCCATCTTGGTTTCCCTCTCACCTTCCCTCCCCAACCCTTTCTAGGAGAAGCCAGTTGCCATATCTTGAGTGTACTCAGACAGTCCTGTGGAGAGGCTCACATGGTGAGGGCCTGAAGTCTCTGGCTTACAGTCATGAACCTGCCAATAGCTACACAAGTGACCTTGGAAGCAGATTCCCCAGCACGCATCAAGCCTCAAGATGATGGCAGCCTTGGCAGCTTGATGGCAACATTATGAGAAACGCTGAGCCAGAAACATCCAGCTAAGCCACTCCTAGAATCCTGATTCTTAGAAAGTATGTGAAGTAATACATTTTTGTTGTTTTAAGCTGCCAAGTTTTTGGTTATTTTTATACAGTAACTGATAGCTAATTCTGGCAGGTGCTATTACCCCACTTTATAGATGAGTAAATTAAAGCAGGGGATAGTAAAGTAAGTTGTCCCAGTTCATGTAACAGGGAATTTGTGGAACCAGGAATAAGCCCCATGCAGCCTGATGTCAGAGCTTACATGCTCACTCCCTTGAATGTGGTAGCAAGGCCATGGGTATCTGGGTGCTGCTCAGTTTATTAGAAATCCTTGGTCTTTCTTTCTCAGTTGCCCCAAATTTTAGGATTGATGAATTCTGTTAGAGAGATTAAGATGAGCCATCAGCAGAGAATTTTAAAGGCTCTTTAACAGTTATTTTATTTGTATTTAAACATAAAAAGCCATCTAACATTTTTGTGTCTTAGCAGCTTGAATCACAGACTACAGGTGTGGGAGGCAACTCATAGCCTTAGGAAATGGGTAAGAAACTCCCTGACCTTGAATTCAAAGCCTGTGTAGGCACAATTTCTCCTCATTGAAGGCAAGGGAGAATAACCCAAAGTAAGAGGTAGAGTAACACGTCAGAAGCATACAGGCAGATACATTCTGGTAAGCATAGTTCTAGCTATGTAGGGTGCTGGGTGATTTATTTGGAAGTCAAGATATGACTCAGGTAACTTTTGCCCTGAATTCATGTGACCATAGATCTGAAAGCCAAGAAAGTCGAGGTTTTCATTCTTGCATTCGTACTGAGGACCCTGCAGTCACTGCATTATAGTTTTTCTTTCTCATTTGCAAACCTCTCAGTTTCCTACAGCTCAGTTGGATATGAAGAGTCCTGAAACCTGGATCCTCCTGAGTTTCTCAGTTCTTCTCTCTTGTTTCTGGCCCTTCAGTGGACAGGCTGTGAGGTGTCTTGGAGCAAGATGTAACTACTCTTGCTTTACCTAGAGAGTTCTTGTTTTCTAAAGAATGAGAGCCCTAAGAGGGGAAGTAACCTGTCTGGAGTCACTCAAGGGATGAATGATGGAGACTTACAGTCTCATTCTACCTGCACTGTTGTATTTAAGAGTTTTCCTCCAGGTCTTACTTGAGTGTGGAGTGACCCGTCACTCAGTCCTGGGAGGTGACCTATGCAGCATTTGTCTTATATTCATTGTACTATGGTTATTTGAGTCTCTCTTATCATCCTAATGGATTGGACGCTCTTGGAGGCAGAAAAATGGGGAGTGCCTTTGTCTAGAGCACAGCTCAGTATGAACTCGTGCTATGGAATGTGTTAAAAGTGAAAGGATGGATGGATGCATGGATTGATGGAAAGGTGGAAGAAACCATAAAACACTTTAAATTTTCCTGCTACAGTTATCTTGCTAAATGTGCACTGGAATAAGAAAGAAAATCATTCATGTATTTTTTTTTTTTTTTAACATGGGCAGGCACCGGGAATCGAACCCGGGTCCTCGGGCATGGCAGGCAAGCATTCTTACCTGCTGAGCCACCGTGGCCCACCCCATTCATGTATTTTGAACTTCCAAAAAGGTTTTAAATTTAAGGCATGTTTTTACTTTAAATAAAAATTACTTGAATAATAAAATTCGGTTCAACAATTTAGTTTGGGGCCAGCCAACTTTTCAGTAGTTGATTTATGGATGAAGTTTTACAGGAAACATACTAACATATTGGTTTAGTCACAATAACACACTACTTAAAGCACAAGCTATTTTCTAGCTTGGTAGCTGTCCTGTTTTAATAGCTCTATTAGAATTTAAAATTTCTATTTCTACTCACACAAATAAATTTTTTGGTGGAAAATGGAAAGTTAATTGATGGTTGATTTATATTCTACCTTTGCCCAAAAAGATTAGAAGTGATTTACTGCTAGATCATAAACACTATGCAACTATACACGGCTGGTGCTGAAAATATTGCACTCGAACATTACAGATCAGTTTATAACACATCATTTCAGAGATATGCAAAAAAAGTCTTCAGAGTGAGAACTAGCCATAATGAAACTTTTATGTAACTGAAGAAATAAGCTGTTGATCATAAAGGCTTTTGGGTGGAATGATGGACTTTATGGCTGGATCCATCTAGGCATTGGTTAATGAACGTAAAAATATGGCTATGAGACTTAAATCTTTATAGTATTATTTGAAAGTATTGTTACATTATAAAAGTGTCTTTCCCATTAAGATTTAATTGAAAATCCCATATCTATTGAATTCCCAGAGCACTAGGTGACATATGTAAGGCCCTCAAATTTGTAGAATGAATGAATGTCAACCATATGCCATCCCCACAATAAACATTTTATTTGTTTAGTTCTTTCTAATTTCAAAACAAGTCTATGAGATAGGTATTTACAGGGAGATAGGTATTATAGGGTTCATTTTATAGATGAGGAATTGGAAACTCAGAGATTAAAGAATTAAAGCCACCATATTAGTTTTCTATGGGTACACACCAAATTACCACAAGCTTAGTTGTTTAAAACAACATGGATTTATTATTGTTATTATTTTTTCAGGTGAGGATACTTCATCGGGTCTACATATCGTCTCTTCATGTTCTGGTCCAGGAACCGTCACATCATGTTTTCTCCCACCACCACCCTTTTGTTTTATATCAGAGAAATGTAGGTTTACAGAAAAATCATGTAGAAAATACAGAGTTCTCTTATCCCCACTCCTATACACTGTTTCCACACTATGTTATTGACATTTGCATTAGTGTGGTACCTTTGTTATAATTGCTAAAACTATACTATCATAATTATACTATTAAATATAGTCTATAGTTTACATTAGGGTTCATTTTTTTGTATCGTCTTATGATTTTTAAAAATATTTTATTCTAATAACATACATAATAACATAATAACAACCTAAATTTTTTCCCTTTTAACCACATTCAAATATAATTCAGTGGTATTAATTACATTCACAATGTCGTGCTACTATCACCAACGTCCATTACCAAGACCTTTTCATTGCTTCAAACAAATCTACCAATTAAACAGTAATTCCCCATTCCCTACCCTGGCCCAGTATAACCCATATTCTAGTATCCGATGCCATGAATTTGCTAATTCTAATTATTTCATATTAGTGCATTCATACAATATCTGTCTCTCTGTGTCTGCCTTATTTCACTCAACATGATGTCTTCAAGGTTCATCAGCATTGTTGCATATATGTAACAGAGCTTCATTCCTTTTTAGTGAGAATAATATTCCATCGTATGCATATACCACATTTTGTTCACTCATTCATATGTTGATGGACACTTGGGTTGCTTTCATCTTTTGACAGTTATGAATTATGTCACATTAGTGTACAAATATCTGTTTAAGTCCTTGCTTTTAATTCTTTTTTGTATGTACCTAGAAGTGAGATAGCTGGGTCATATAGCAATTCTATACGTAACTTTTTGAGGAACCACCAAACTCTTTTCCATAGTGATTGCAACATTTTATATTCTCACCAACAATGAATGAGTGTTCATATTTCTCCACATCATCTCCAATATATGTTATTTTCCGAATTTTTTTAAATAGCAGCCATTCTACAGGGTGAGAAATGGTATCTCATTGTAGTTTTGATTTGCATTTTCCTAATGGCTAATTATGTTGAGCATCTTTTCATATGCTTTTAGGCCATTTGTATATATTTCTTGGAAAAATGTCTATTCAAGTACTTTGCCCATTATTAATTTGAGTTGTTTGTCTTTTTGTTATTGAGTGGAGGGTTTCTTTATATATTCTGGATGTTAAACTTTTATTGAGTATGTAGTTTCCAAATGTTTTCCCCCATTCTGTAGGTTGATTTTTTATTTTCATGGTGAAGTCCTTTGATGCTCAAGAGTTTTAAAATTTGACGAAGTCCCATTTATCTAATTTTTCTTTTGTTGCATGTGCTTTTGATGTAAAATCTAAGAAACCATTGCCTAACACAAGGTCCTGAAGATAATTCCCTATGTGTTCTTCTAGGAGTTTTATAGTTTGGGTTCTTACATTTAGGTCTTTGATGCATTTTGAGTTGATTTTTGTATATGGTATGAGGTGTCCTCGTTCATTCTTTTGCATATGTATTATCCACTTTTCCCAGAACCATTTGTTGATGAGACTATTCTTTCTTTATTGTATGAACTTGACACTTGTCAAATATCAATTGGCCATAGATGTGAAGTTTAATTTTTAAATTCTAGATTAGATTCCATTGGTCTATATGTTTATCTTTATGCAATACCATGCTGTTTCGATTACTCTAGCTTTGTAATGAGTTTTAAAATAAAAAAGTGTTAATCCTCCAACTTCATACTTTTTGTCAAGATGATATTAGCTATTTGGGACCCTCTGACATACTATTTAAATTTAATGATTGACTTTTCCATTTCTGTAAAGAAGAATATTAGACTTTTTATTGCATTAGATTTGTACATCACTTTGGGTAGAATTGACATCTTAACAATATTTAGTCTTCCAATCCATGAATAGAGAATGTCCTTTCATTTATTTAGGTTTTCTTTGTTTCCATATGTAATATTTTGAACTTTTCCATGTACAATTCCTTTATATCTTTGATTAAAATTATTCCTATTTGATTCTTTTAGTTGCTAATGTAAATGGAATTTTTTTTCTTGATTTCCACTTCAGAGTGTTCATGACTTGTGTATAGAAACATATTTTTTGTATGTTGACCTTGTACCCTACTGCTTTGCTGAATGGTTTATGAGATTTTTTTGTGAAATTTTAAGGATTTTCTATACATAAAATGTCATTTGAAAATAGGAAAACTCTTATTCTCACTTTCCAATTTGGACGCAGTTCATCTCTCTTTTTTTGCCTAATTGCTCTTGCTAGAACTTCAGGTACAATGTTGAATAACTGTGGTGACAGTGGACATCCTTGCTTGTTCCTGATCTTAGAGGAAAGGTTTTAGTCTTTCACCATTGAGTTGTGATATTACTGGTGGGTTTTTCATATGCACCCTTTTCATGTTGAAGAAGTTTCCCTCTATTTCTAGTTTTCCTAGGGTTGTTACTGAGAAGAGGTGCTGGATTTTGTCAAATGCTCTTTTCTGTGTTAAATGACATGATCATATGGTGTTCTTGCTTTGTTCTACTAATGTGGTGTGTTACTTTAATTGAATGTTTTTTAAAGTTTAACTACCCTTGCATATCTGGAAAAATGCCACTGGATCACAATGTATAATTCTTTAAATGTGCTGTTGAATATGGTTTGCTAATATGATGTTGAGGTTTTTGTATATATATTCATAAGGGATATTGATCTGTAATTTTCTTTCCTTCTGGTATCTTTATCTAGTTTTGGTATGAGGGTGATGTTGGCCTTCCAGAATGAGATATGAAATGTTCCCTCCTCTTCAATTTTGGGGAAGAGTTTGAGCAGGATTGGTATTAGTTCTTGGAATATTTGGTAAGATTCACCAGTGAAGTCATCTGGTCCTGGGCATTTCTTTGTTGGGAGATTTTTGATTACCTATTCAATCACCTAACCTGCTATTGGCCTCTTGAGTTCTTCTGTTTCTTCCTGAGTCAGTGTGGGTAATTTTTCGGTTTCTAGGAATTTCTTCATTTAGGTTTTCTAATTTGTTGGTGTACAGTTCTTATAATCCTTTTATTTCTGGAAGTCAGTATTAATGCTCCCCCTTTGTTTTCTGATTTTAGTTATGTGCATCTTTTCTTTTCTTTGTCAGTCTAGCTAAAAACAAAAGATCAATCTATTGATCTTTTTAATGAACCAACTTTTGTGTTCATTGATTCCCTGTATTGATTTTTATTCTCCATTTCATTTATGTACACTGTAATCTTTGTTATTTCCTTCTTTTCACCCACGTTAGGTTTAGTTTGATCTTTTCTAGAAGAGTTATGAGGTTAGGTTTAAGGGTAGGTCTCTGATTTGAAATCTTTCTTCTTCTTCTTTTTTTTTTTTAATTTGCATATGGGCAGGAGGCACCAGGGATCAAACTCCAGACCTCCAGCACGGCAGGTCGGAGCTCTGCCTGCTGAGCCACAGCAGCCGCCCTCTTTCTTCTTTTTTAACAAAATCATTTTTTGGTTATAAATTTCCCTCTCAGCCTTGCTTTTGCTGTGTCCCTTAAGTTTTAGTATGTTGTGTTTTCATTTTCATTTACTTCAAAATGTTTTCTAATCTCCCTTGTGATTTCTTCTTTACCCATTGTTTTTTTAAGCAAATATTGTTTAATATCCACATTTTTATACATTTTCCAGCCTTTCTTTCTTTTTTTTTAAAAAAATTTCTAGCTTCATTCCATTGGGGTTAGAGAAGATACATTGTATGATTTCAATATTTTAAAATTTATTGAGACTTCTTTTTTGCATGCTGTATGGTGGGGTCACATTTCATTATTTTTCTACATGAGTATCCCATTATTGCAGCACCATTTGTTGAATTTTTGTTTGCTTGTTTGTATTTTGGGAAGTGCATGGACCAGGAATTGAACCTGGGTCTCCCACATGGCAGGCAAGAATTCTACCACTGAACTACCCTTGCACCCCAAATTGGGACTTCTTCTCTCTCTCTCTCTTTTTTTTTTTGCATGGGCGGGCACTGGGAATCAAACCCAGGTCTCCAGCATGGCAGGCGAGAATTGTGCCACTCAGCACCATTGCAGCCCCCCAAGACTTCTTTTTTAACCTAATATTTGGTCTCTCTTGGAGAATGACCTGTGTGTCTTCTGTTCCTGTTGGTGGAAGTGTTCTATATATGTCAGTTGGGTTTACTTATAGTGTCATTAAAGGCTTTTATTTCTTTATTTATCTCCTGTCTAGACATTCTATCCATTATTGAAAATGTATTGTTGTCTCCTATTAATAATGTGGAACTGTCTATTTTTCCCTTCAAATCTGTTATTATTTGCTTACTAAATATTGGCACTCTGCCTTTAGGTGCATATATACTCATAATTGTTATGTCTATGTCTACTTGCTGATGTGTCATAATGCACCATTTTGAGTCCTTCTCATTCCATTCTGCATATATTTTCAGATATTTTCGTTGTGTTTACCATGGGGTTTATATTTAACATCCTAAATCCATAACAATCATATATGATCGGATACCAACTGTATTAGTTTGGAAGTTGCTGGAATGCAATATACCAGAACTAGAAATGT
Source organism: Myrmecophaga tridactyla (assembly GCA_004026745.1). NCBI lineage: Eukaryota > Metazoa > Chordata > Mammalia > Pilosa > Myrmecophagidae > Myrmecophaga > Myrmecophaga tridactyla. The sequence goes on along the minus strand of PVIY010007851.1, from coordinate 67,641 downwards.
TTTTAAAAAGGGGATTTAATAAGTTACAAGTTTACAGTTCTAAGGAAGTGAAAGTGTTCAAATTAAGGCACCAACAAAAGGTTACCTTCATTCGATAAAGGCCGACTGGTCTGTTACATCTTTGTCAAGTAAGAAGTCACATGGCTGGCATCTGCTGGTTCCTTGTTCCTGGTTGCTTTCAGTCTCTGTACCTGTGGGGGTTTCTCACTTTGCTTCACTGGGGATGGTTCTCATCTCTTGGTTTCCCTTGGCTCTCTCCAGATACCAGCTTATTTAACATCTCATGAGAAGGCATGCGGCAACTTCTGTTGGGCGCTAAGCATCCCCAAACACCTCTGTCAGCTCTGAAGATTTTGATGGCTCTCTCTGTGTCATTTCTGACTCTCTCCAAAATGTTTTTCTTTTGAAGGATTCCAGTAAACTAATCAAGACCCACCTGGAATGAGTGGAGTCACATCTCCAGTTAATCAAAAGTTAATACCTACAATAGGGCACGCCACATTTCCACGGAGATAATCTAATCAAAATATTCCAACCCATATTATTGAATCAGGACTAAAAGAAATGGCTGCTTCCACAAGATGGAATCAGATTAAAGCATGGCTTTTCTAGGTACATAATACTTTCAAACCAGCACACCAATTTAACATCAATAGCTTTCACATCCACTGTTGTTATACCCCTTTGAGTCTTTTTGTTATACTTGTCACAAATTGTAGCTTTATACATTGAACATATGGTGTACAAAACCATAGATTTAAAATTACTTTTTATGCATTTGCATTTTAAAACCTGTAGGAAGTAAAAGGTGGTATTTTAGTTTCCTACTGCTGGAATGCAACATACCAGAAATGGAATGGCTTTTTAAAAAGGGGAATTTAATAAGTTATAAGTTTACAGTTCTAAGGCCATGAAAATGTTCCAATTAAAGCAAGTTTATGGAAATGCCCAATCCAAGACATCCAGGGAAAGATACCTTGATTCAAGAAGGCTGATAAGTTCAGGGTTTCTCTCTAAAGTGGAAAGGCACATGGCGAACACAGTCAGTGTTTCTCTCTCATCTGGAAAATCACATGGTGAACACAGTGTCATCTGCTAGCTTCCTCTCCAGGCCGCTTGCTTCATGAAGCTCCCCCAGGGGCATTATCCTTCACCTCCAAAGTTTCCTGGCTGGTGGACTCACTCTGTGGTGCCCTCGGACTTGTGGCTCTGCTGTGGCTTTCTCGTTATCCTCAAAAGGCATTCTCTCCAAAAATGTCTCCGCTTTTATAGGATCCCTGTAAACTAAGCAAGACTCACGTAGAATGGGTGGAGATGCATCTCTATCTAATCAAGCTTAATAACCACAATTGATTGAGTCATATCTCCATGGAGATAACCTAATCAAGTTTTCCAACCTAAGTACTGTGTAGGGATTAGAAGAAACCATTGCTCTCATAAGATTGATTAGGATTAAAAGATGGCTTTTCTAAGGGAACATAAATCCTTCAAACTAGCTCAGGTGGAGTTACCTACTTTGCCATGTAAAGTAGCATAATCATGGGAATAACCCTGGAAGATGAAGGTCATGTAGACCAAATTTTTGTCCACCACAGTCACTAATCTAGACAGTACCTGATTCAGGAGGTTAATTGAGGTCTAATTGGTTCAAAGTCTGTATTCACCATTATACCAAGAATATGTATTCATGGGTTAAATTAAGAAAAATGTAGTACAAAATAGTTTAGCAGCCTCAATAAAATATTATTAATTAATGTCATGAAACTAGTCATATATCCTTCTTGAAACAAATAATTTCAGAAGATATTTCATGATAAATAAAAAGATAAACCAAAATAATGAATGCGAAAGAGGATAATAAGGAGAGTACTAACTTCATAGGGCTGTGATGACTGAATGGTGTGATGGTGAGGTTCTGGTGTCAACTTGGCCAAATGATTGTGCCCAGTTGTCTGGCCAGGCAAGCACTGTCCTGACTGTTGCTGCAAGGATATTTCTTGGCTGGTTGATAAACCTGAAGGCTGGTGTATTAAATCATCAGTCAGTTGATTGCATGTGTGGTCGATTACATCTGCAGTGAACTAAGGCATGTCTCCCACCAGGGAATAATCCAATCAATTGAAGGCTTTTAAGAAAGAAGAGACTCTTTCACTTCTTCAGTGAACAAGCCTCTCCTGTAGAGTTTGTCCAGACCCTTCATCGGAGCTGCCATCTTCACAGCCTTTCTTATAGATTTTGGACTCTTCTATCCCCATGGTTGTGTGAGACACTTTTATAAATCTCATACTTACAGATCTCTCCTCTTGGTTCTGTTTCTCTAGAGAACCCTGACTAACACAAGTGGTAAAGCATTTGAGTAATACTTTGTGTGTAGTAAAAGTTCAATAAATACTAGCTATTATACACACAAAGTAGTACCTTCTAGCTTATCATAATACTGTACTTTTTCTAACTGCTTATTTAATTACCCTTCTTCCTTTCTTGACTGTAAACTGAGTAAGGGTAGGGATCACATCTCCCTTTCATTGTAGTATTTATAAATTTATAGCATCTGGTGTTGAACTTGACATATGATAGGATACTCACTAAATATTTGCTGAGTACATAAATTCATAATTTTGGATGAAATATCTCCATTATATTTTAACATGCATGGGTCAAACAAAATTCAACTACGGGCTGGATTTGGCCATGGACATCCAATTTGTGATTTTTGCCAAAGAATATGGCCATGAAAATGTAGCATAGAAGTTTTCAAACATGTGTTATCAATCTTGTACAGAACTCTAGAAGACTCTTAATAAACAACCATAGCTGTCTCATTTCAAACAATATAGATGCTGGTGAACTTTGATATTTCAATAGTCCAGATGATTTCAAATATTTTCTTGTCCAAACTGAGAGAAGGTCAAGGTTGTTTTATCCCATTTGCTTTTGAATTAAAAAAATTTCTCCCTATTTAAAAAAAAATGAGTGTCTTGATTGCTCTATAGTTATGTCTTGGAGCACTTTGCTCTTTCTCAAGGTTGTATTTCATCTGTTATCTATTAATAATATCAAGCTGCTGCACTAGTAGGAGGACCACAGAAGCTGTAAAAGAGGGAGTCACATCAAATTAGTCCTCTGTGCCCTTGCTCTGTACTTCCTACTGATCCCTGAAATGCAATCTCCCCACTCAATATTTAACTCATGGTATTTGGTACTTAGATACTATTTGAAAAGAAAAAAAAAAAAAAAAAGAAAGCCTTAACTCAAGCCAATGTAGCATGAAATAAATTCCTTGGAAAAAAAATTAAAATCAATATAGAAATCATGAGACACATTTCCCAAGGCATCATTAGGACCAGGGCCAGAAGTTCACTAGGAAAAAATGTTAATTACAAAAAAATTTTACGTAATTAAATACTGTAGTCCCAGTTTAACCCTAACACGTTCCTGATATAATTATGTGCACAACTATTTCAATCAAATTTTAGTGGCTGTCTAGACAGACTGGTAGGCTATCTTGATCTGGAATTTAATTAAATAGAGAATTTTTTTAAAAAGCTCTAAAAGAAGAAAAACACTGTATAGCTTTAGTGTCTAGTCAAAGACGTGGTTTAGAGAAACATGAACATGTGAAGAGGGAAAAAGAGAACGCCTATTTTAGAAATGAGATACTGGATAAAAGAGAGGGATAAAGAACGTGGTTAGAAACTGTTATACTTGTGAAACCACTTTCAGGGATTGTGTTGTAACTCAAACTGGGAACTGGGTCCATATTAGAATTTTTGTGTTTTACGATAAATAACACAGACATTTTGAAAAGTGACTTTTCCCTTTCCTATTTGTTATCTCAGGCAACTGTATCCTTTCCAAGGCTTTATCTATTGTGACAACACCCAAATACATACATTTGGTTCATACCTCTCCTCTGAACCTCAGTGTCAGATACCCACATTAATTTAGTGTAGCCTTTTCTGTTTCCTTCTATGGAGATCTTGGTATTATGCGCTTTCATTTAGTTTTTAGCTTATTAGTGAGTTTTCAAAAAAATTCTTCAAATTTTACAATGTGGTTTAACCATGGATTCAGTAAGAAAACAAACCCAAATTCAACCTGGACTAAGGAAGAATCAAACAGAGCTAGGTAGTCTGCAGAGTGAAAACTAGGTAAAAAGAAATCTGAGAGTGAAGCCATGTAGTGGGGATACTCAAGCTCGCATGCCAAATGGAATGGAATAAAGCAGGGCCCTATGAGGTGACTAGTCTCTTAGATGTCCACCATTAATTCCATGTCTCCCTGTATACGCAATCCATTCCCCTTCCAACAGGTGGCATCTATCGTCTGCTCCCTTGACTTTTGGTTCTCAGCAAATGTTTTGACCTATTGAGTATGAAACCCAAGGGGTTTGTCATAAAATTATTTTGGCCCAATCAGAAAAATTTTCACTGACTAATTCCATTCTATGCACCAGGATATGTAGATGCCTAAAGCTCTGGCCTGTAACAAGAGGTGGTGCAGGATTCTTTCTGTTTTGTTATGTAGTTATTGTAACCACGCTTCCAAGTGCTTGCACCACATTGTCCAACCTGCTTCAAACATGAAAGTGAGTTTGCAGCACTTGTACACAGGATGGCACCTATACAGGATGGAGATTTAGGGAAACACAATGGAAGGAAAGGTTTGGGACTTCTGAGATTAGGTCTTAAGAAACCTTGTTGCTTCCACCTGAATCTTTTGGAAAGCCTTGCTCTGGGAGAAGCTAGCTGCTTTATACCTGGGGAGACAGTCCCCACAGCACCTCATGCCATATCACCGGGACTTGCATCTAACTTTTATCACACTGGGTTCCCATTCTTCTTCCCATCTTGGAACTTCCACTCTTGATCAAGTCTGACTCTGCCAGCCTTTTCCATTTCTCACTGAACTCCACCCTAAACACTATCTTTCAAATTTCCTAGGGCTGCCATAATAAATCACTCCAAATGAGGGGGCTTAAAACAACAGAAATTCATTCTCTCACAGTTCTGCTGGTGAGAAGTCTGAAATCAAGGTCTTGGCAACGCCATGGCTCTAGGGGAAGAATCCTTTGACTCTTCCTGGCTTCTGCTGATGACTGGCTGGTGCTTTATGGCTGGTGGATGCATCACTCCAGTCTCTGCTTCCATCTTTATGTGACTTCTCCTCCATGTGTCTCTCTCTTCTTATAAGGACAACAGTCATATTGGATAAAGGTCCACCCTAATTCAATATGGCCTCATATTAACTTGAATTTATCTACAAAGACCCTATTTTCAAATAAGGTCATATTTCATAGGTAACAGGGCTTAGAACTTCCAACATATCTTTTAAGGGGACACAGTTCAACCCATAACACCTCCCTACTATTGTTTCCTTCCCACAGCAAGGATGCCTGCTCCAGGAGCTTGATTCTACAAGTTTCCACTCCCACTACCCAGTAAAGTAAGACTAGGGTAGGGACAGGGAAAGAGGAAATAGGAAAGGCAATCCTTAGTTCCTTGATCCTGTAACAGTGCTCCCAGCAACCAAACTGACCAAGACTGAAATGCCTGTAGGATTTTCAAGTACAGATGATGAACAGATTTGAGGATTCATGGCTCTGAGGCTCAGAGGAAAGTTCTGGGCCAAATGTATATATTTGGGAATTGTCATAATAGATGAAGCCATGGGAAATGATGCAATAGCCTGGGGAAATGCACAGAAAGAGGAGGAAAGAGGGCTGATGGCAATAATAGGAAAATGGATAGCTGAGAGGCAAATATAATTTTCTTTCTTTCCTTCTTAGACTTAAAACAAATAGGAAGAGATTGCATCCAAAACACATTTGTTCTTGATGTAACCTCTCTATTTTCTAGACATCATCATGGGGAGACAAGGTTGAAAGATCTTAATGTGTTTTTTGATTCTCATTCTCAGTGCTATTACAATGTCTCTAGTTTCCCACGGTTTTGCCTATTCCTTCCATGAAATTCATGAAGGTTTTTAGAAGAACCTGGGAACAGTCCTTCTCCCTTCAAGGCAGAGTTCACCATTTCTTCTCTGTCCCAAATTGGCTATCCAGACTCCTGCAGACTGAAAGTGCATTTGCACTGCGTCACAGTGTTATGTCCACAGGGTTATGTCATAACCACAGGCTACCTTTTTGCATGCTCCAGGAGGGAGTACTCCATGGGCTTTCCTTTGACGCATTGGAGCCCTAGTTACCAAAATGTTTGCAGGGTCTGAATATGCATAAGGGGAATCACTGTCTCTTCCTTTGTGTTAATTTTCATTCAGAGACAATTATAGAATTTATCCTTTGTTATCTATTAGCTAGAAAAATAGGTACATACCCACTGCTGTTACCAGACTTGAATATTATAAGGTGATTCATGATTACCCCAAAGACAAGCCCCTCACCCAAAAGAAAACTGTTCTCCACATGTCCCAAGAAGAAAGAGGCATAAATGAAGGCCCTGAAAGCTCAACATCTGTTGATCTAGAACATTTTTTTGCATAGGGGGACTCCCTGGGGTGGAGGAAGGGGGAGGCAAGTGTTCTCTAGGGTAAGGATTGAACCTGTCTCTTTACCTCTATGTGGGAACCAGAGCATCTAAGCTATTCATGGCTGGGTTGTCTAAGGTTGAAGAAGAAGGAAGAGAAATTTCTGATTACTTTACAGCAGGTGTACTCAATCTGGGCTGCACATTGAACTTTAAAAACTACTGAAGTTTGGGTCTCGCCTCCTGAGATCTGATGTGATTTAGGTGCAGCTGGAGCAATGGAACTTTTAAGAGCTGTTGTGCAGTCAAGATTGAGAGCCAAGGCTTTCAAGAGTCTCTGAGGCAGCTCTTTAAATGTTGTCCTCACAGGCACTAAGTCCCCTGATCTGAAATGTAACATTCAGTTAAATCAGTATCTTCAAAGCACAAACTTGAACAATATCATGGAAGTATGGAATGGTTGGAAATCAGTACTTGATAGGTGCATTTTAGACCATGGGTGTAAAAAGAAGATATGGTCACAAAAAGACAGATATCAAAAGTCTCCTGTGGGTATGGACTTTTTCTCATGGATTTGGGTTGCTAGGGTCATGGGAAGGGGGATGAAGTTGCTGCAGAAAATATTGCAATATTGGATTGGGGTGAGCGATCTTTTCTATAGAATCTTGTGACGTATTTCTCCCTTAAGTCAGGTTTATGTTGAGTCCTGGTACTCTCCCAAAGTGTCCCAGACATTGTAAAGCCAATAGAACCAAGCAGATCTCTGTTGTCTCTCTGATACAGGGACACCACAGGGCCATGGTGACCACATGAAAGGAGGTACATGATACTATTGAGATAGTTTAACTTAAACTTTGTGCTTTAGGTACTCTTGAAAGATGTCTCAACTGTCATTACTGGTCCAGACATTTACCCCTGCCCCTTAAGTGATTTCCAGTTATTCTGAAGGTATTGGGGAAAGCGTGATATTGTTTGCTCCCTTTGGTGAGTTCTAGCTTAGACATTGAGGAAGGGTGAGTTAGACTAATTCTCTCTCTCTCGCTCTCTCTCTCTCTCATACACACACACACACACTCACATATACACAATTACAGCATGAAGAAAAAAGAAAAAGGAAGAGACAAATAGTCTAAGTATGCCATGAAACTTTTTAGTAGAATGGTAAATCCAATTCATTTATTCATAAAGAAAAGAGAATGGCAGTCGTGAACATGGTGGTAAATTAGCCTTGATGATGAAAAATTAGGCTAGGAAACAAAAGAGCTCAGGTCAATGAAAAATTTACATAGCAATTAGGAACCAAATAATCATCTCTAGGTAATATATTATCAGGTTATGTTGATTGCTAAAATTGATGCTATACTGCAGGGCATCATGAGTAGGAGTGGTATTTACTTGGTTTTCAACTCTTGAAAGAAACAATCTCAATCTGATTCTGAAGTAGGTGGCTTTGGGTACAACAGATGTAGCATTTTAAAACTCTACGATGGACATAATGCAATTGCTATGTTGGCTACTTGGTATTCCAAAGGCATCCTCAGTCATCATATTTCTATTTTGATTCTTTTGCTGACTTTACTTTAGAGTTATCCATGGAATAATTAAAAACCTTATATGCTAGATTTCACTAGAAGATGTGTAAATGTTTTGTCAAAGCAGGTCAGGATTTTATTAAGTTGCATTAAACATTGACAATTGTTGGCCTTGAGCATTTTCAACCATTCTGTCTCCTTGAAGTTGTGAATAAAGGAGGAATTTTAACATTACTCTCTATAGAGGCTGATTTGAATTTCTAGGATGGAAATTGGAGAAAATGATACATTCCTGGTGGAAGACTACTTCTTCCAGGCGCTGTCTCAAACACAGAAGCTTAGTGGTATATCTAAAATGCAAATAATTGTAACTCTTGAGATTCAACAAACAGACCATTTTATTAGTCTTGGCACCCTTCTTTGCTAAGTCAAGAACTGTACAAAATGCTGGCATGCATTCAGAATTTGAAGGAAATCTAGCAGCTTGCCTACATCCTCATATAGCATATCCTTCTAAAGCCTTGTTGACAATCTTTGAAAAGAAACCTATCTGTTTAGCAGTCATGCAGCTCTACAATTTCTGGTTTGATCTAGATGATCAGAAATTCAAATAGAATGAGCTGAAATAGCCACCTTTTTTTTGAGCAACAGAGAGTTGATGAATGCTTATCAATGCTTATATAAATGATAATTTAACATGGCAAAGAGCCTTAAGACAGAAATGAATGGGCTGGTGATGCTTAAAAATCAAACTCCTAGACTGGAATTTGGGCCATAAATATGCAATTATCTTGATGTCTATTTCAAACGTTTTATGTAATTCCCATTAAAAGTTAAGCCTAGTTTCCAATGATCTGATATACAATAACTATATAAGTGTGCACACATGTACATATACACCTACATATAAGGAAATGTAGGAGATATATCTCTTTATATATCTGCTTCTTCTTTCTCTAGAGAGAGAAAAAAGCTCGAAGAGGCTGAAAACAAGGAAAAACAAGCTTGAGGTAAATGCCAAAACTTAAACGCTTTGGATGAACCAGGAAAGCCATGGGAAGAGAGATGAAAATCACCCCGCAGCAGCCACACTGGAAAGTAACATATTTCATTGTAAAGGCAACTGAAAAAAAAGTTAGACTGTGGCAGTTGATGAATCAATTTGCTTGAATTTCATAGTTGTTTCTGTAAATTGGACTCTTGTTGGCACTGAGGAATATGTGGGTGAACAGATGGCAGAAAAATGTCAGTTTGGTTTTTTCTACAAAGATAAAGGGTTTGTAGCTGCTTTCAGTCCTGAGAAAATAGTCTAAAAGAATAACAATTATACTCTGGTATTTCTTTTTCTGTCTTCTCTTTTTCCTTTCTTTTTTTTAACCCCTTCTTATTAGATTCAGTTCAAGGTTCCTGAGACTTGTATTTACTGCTAACTTTGAATCATAGCATTTGCCTTCACCCTTAGCATCTCTCATCTAGATCATCAAAACAGTCTCATGGGACCCAGCCTTATAAGGGTTCTCAGTCCTGCTCTGTGGCCATCCTGTTTCCTCTCCCAGGAAGTCACTGTAGGCTTGGGGTCTCATCCTTCCTACCTCTTGCCCCTGACTCCCTCTCTTAGCACTCTGAACCTTTCTTTCTCAAATGACTTTTTCCTTCGGCATTTAAACATGTACTTTCCAAACAAATCTCTTTCAAACCCCACCTCCCTCTAGCTACCTTTCTTTCACCTCCTGTCCATAGGCAAGTTTCTTGAACCCCTTGTCTATATTCTCCCTGTTGACTGCTCACCTCTCGTTTGTTCCTTATCCCATTGCCATTTGGCCTCTGACTTTCTGCTCCACGGAGACTCTTCTCCCCAAAGATTGATGTGCCTTTACCAGACCCCTGGGCAGATGGGAGCACTGCCCTCCACTCCCTCTAGGAGCACCTGCTTCCTGGATTTGTAAGCAGCTCTTCTCATTTGCATATCATTTCTTTGGTCTCTCCTGCTTTGTTTTGCAGGCGCCTCTTTCTCCCGGTCTGCCTGCTAAGTGTCCTCTATTCCTCAGAGCTGGAGACTCAGCCCTCCTCATTCTTCAGGTAGAACACTGTGCTGGTAAGATGCCTGAAGGCACCAGCATACAGTCCCATTCCTGTTTGTTGGACAACTTTCTCCTCTGCTTTGAAAATGTTCACCTTGTTGTTAGGTATGATTACTTAGGACTGAGCCTGGAGATGACTACCTCCAGGGAGTTGGATCTTGTTCTTCAAGGCTCTACGAGACCCTCTGCCTCTGCTTTGGTTGCTCAGTTGTGTCTCCCCTATCCTGGGTCTGGTCATTGCATATCACAATCATTTATTGACCTCTTTGTGTCTTCCACTTTATTGTATCTTGAGGACAGGGCACATTATTGTATTCCCAGGACCAAGCACCAGCCTGAGTGGCATACAGTAGGTGGATAATCAGTCCTGTTGACTGTGTGAACAAACCACCTCTTAACTAATATCAACATTCCAGTTACCATGATCTTCCCAGGCCCATGTTTCATATTGTCGTGAGAATTATACTCCTGAAATTAAACAACACTCATTCTATGCATCTTCTTAAAAGACTTCTCTGTAGTAAGCTAAAACCCTCTAACAATGCAGCCCCAGTCTACCAGACTCACATCATATCATCCTTCACCCTAACCTCAGTGATACCAAATGCTTGCTGGTCTCCAAACATGACCTATGTTATTACCTGCATGTGCTATAGGGAACATTTATTATTCCTTGGCCACATGACTTTCTTATATTGAAGGAGCTGCCCACTTTATGGGTCCCTGCTGGGAGGAAGAACATATCAATCACCATAGACTCTCACTTTCCCAGCTGCTTTGACCTCAGCTCCACCAGTCAGATGAACCCACCCCAACCTTTGAATCAAGAATTAGCGAGGCAAGAAAATAGGGACCACAAGGAACTCACTTTTGGCGAGAGTGGCTGAGGCAGGACAAAGGACCTGGGGTGGCCAAAGCAGCGAAGCCTCCTGCCCCGAGTCCAGTGTGGGGAGGTCACAGTTGAATGTGCCATGTGTGACAGCAGCAACAGTGGGCTCTGAAGTATCCTTTTGGGATTTATTCCCTAGTGGCAGAGCCTGAGGTGGCTCTTCAAGGCCCTCCTAAAATTCCATGAAATGAACATGTTCTGTTGCTTGCCACAAGTAATTCTACTGACAAGATGCCCTTTTTGTTGCTTTCCCTGTCATTTCAGTTCTGAGCTTTTACCTCATATTTCAATACCATTCCCTACTACTCCTTCCTCTTAGAAGCCTCCCTCCCAGGTAGCACCACCAGTTTTTACCTTTTTATGGTACTCACAACATTTTTTCCTATCTAGATTTGAGTATTGGGTCTTCTACTTATTAGCTATACAAGTTTGTGGGGCTTTTTTTTTTTTTGGATACTAATTAAATAATTTATTTAGAAGAATTAACAGTTTAGATCTCAGAGATGTTTTAAAGAATCTCCATCCCAAACTCTTCATCCAAGGGCAAGAGAGGTGAAGGGTCTTTCTCTAAGCAGGTCCCCCCCTTTCCCAACTCTGGTAGTTAGCTATGTGACCTTGGCAAATCACTTAATCTTTCTGGGCCTCGGTTTCCTTATCTATAAAATGGAGACAAACTGGTCAGGCTTTTGTACTTGCAAGAAACAGAGACACAGCACACTTGGGGTAAATTAAAGTGGTGGATCATTATTGTAAAGCTACACATGGAACTAAAGAAGTTGGGATCTTGATGACTGGATGCCCATTGATAGAGGAACAGCAGCACAACCAGGCTTTGAGAACTGGTCCAAATTTGGGAACGAGAAAGATTTAGGAAAAGGCTATCTGGGAAATGGTAGATTATCTGTTCCCTCCTCAGTAGCAGAGACCTTTGATCATTTTTCATGTGCCCTGCCTTTTGGTGCCTCAGCCACTGTCCCCTTGGTTTTTTTCTACTCCTAATGCCACCTGTTGACCAACTCGTCATCTGAATGTCTTGAGTTTGAATTCCCTAGGGAAGATTTGATCCCATTAGCCAGTCTCCGTCCAGCCTATGCTGGTGTCCCTGTTGGACAGATTTTTAAGAATAGTTGCTGTTGCCTGAGACCTCCATCCTTCTTGGTCTAATTTAGCTGGAGCTAGAGGGACAGAGTCATGCAGCTAGCAGGAAGTCACTTTTGTGCAAGGAATTTACTGCAGCACTGTGGCCAGCACATTTCTCTTGCCAGGTATTCAGGAATTTCTGGAATGTAACTGATGCTGGCCCTGTGTAGGAGATAACCCCACTTCACTGGATGGTGGTAGGGGTTGAAAGAGAATGCTAAGTGCTCAGCATGGAGATGGCTTAGGAAAGTCACCTCCATGGCTCTACCCTCTTTTGGTGGCAGTCTTTGACCAAATAGCAACTGTTTCCAAAATTTTTAATTTCTCAAGTTTTTTTCCTACTTTTTAATCTATGTGTCTCAAGATTGATGCAGATGAGTCATATTCAGGACACAACAACAGAAAAAACATCTTTTAATCTTTGAATTAATCATGATGATGATTGATCATGATGATGATGGTGGTGATGATGACAATATTGAATGTTGTCCACGTGCCAAGTACGTGCAAAGTGCTTGAATCATTATATTTTGTCCTCAGCTTGGTGCCACGAAGCAGGTTCAGTTTGTACCTTTACTATATAGAGGAGGCTACTGAGGCTTTCAGGAAGATTAGGTAACTTTCCAAAGGTTACCAAACTTGTGTATCTGGATTTTGAACATCCCACTTAAATAGCTTGTTGGCTGAATTTTTGGTCTCTGGAAAATTATTTTGGTGACTGTGCTGTGTTAGAGATTCATTACCCAGCTCATTAATTTATAGCAAACATCACAAAACTGAACAGAATGTAAGGAGTAGATACAAACTGATTTTTTAAAATATTGGTCAATGAGTTTAAATGTTTAGAGTATTAGACAAATCAATGAGTCTGAGTCAAGAGTACCTATATCAAGCATACTTTGGGGTATATATGTCTAATAGAAAGATTTGCTATAGCCGTATTTTAAGAAGCTAATTAGAAAACAAAATCTGTGGAATGTACCTCTTTTTGGTGATTATGGAAACTGCTACTATGAATTTACTGCTAATTTGGATTAATTGCTTACCCACCAGCAGCAATACAAAGAAAAGTTCTCCACAGTTTCTTTTTGAAAATATGATGTACAACCATTGCAACAAGCAATATAATATGGAATAATTTAAAATAAATGCCCCATTTTCATTTTTAGATTCTGTCACCAGTGGTATAAGCACACTTGTGTTTATTTCAGTATATGGAGCATCCTGCAAGGACATATGTGGGCTATTATATCATCCTAAAGTCATGACCTACCACCCTCCTTTTTTTAAAGAAAAAAACATAATTTGCTCTTTCTCACTTTACCCATTGCCAATGTGTAGACATTTATTGTTTGTAAACAAGATGGGAAACATGTTAATGGCTTTTTTCCTTGAAAAGTTCAAAGACTGTGACATTTGAACATGCGTGAGGATTTTTGAAATGGATATTTTTATATGTTAGATGGCAGTTTTCTCAGCTTTCATTGAAAGAAAACCATAAAACATTTCCTACATTTAGTAATTTAGGTAAATTTATAGCAAAGAGGTAAAAGAGGCTTCAGTTTATTACTTCTGGGACTAGATGAACAATTAAACTGTATATTACTGCTGAGCATAGTTAATTAAAATGGAAAGGACAAGGGACAGTAGTGGAATTTTCATAATCTTAAAATACGAAAGGTGGGAAATATACTCATGTGCACTCTCATAATAAAGTGCTGTGGCAAGCATTATAAATCAGACATATACAGTTGTAGAAGTGGAATTTATATAGCCTTATGTATACAGTCTTAATGATAGGTACGTATGGAGTGAGCGAATGCCTCCTAGAGACAGTATATGGGGGTGTTTAGTTATACAGACTCCACTTTCTGATTCAAATCCTAGCTTTGCCACTTCCTAGCTGTGTAACCTTGAGCAAATTTATTAATCTCTCTAGGCCTTTCCTTACATGCATTATGAATAATCAGGGTACCTATCTCATAAAGTTGTTATGAGGATTAAATGATTTAATATGTCAAGCGTTTAGACAATCTCCGGCACCTAGAAAGCTTATATGTGTTAGCTGTTGTAAATAATTGCGTTGTCATTCTCATTCTTCTAGGAGGAATAAAGTAAAGATGAGAAGAATAATAAAAGAATTATTTACATTAATATGATGAAAACCACATAAACCTCACAGGGATTAACTTCTGAAAGGAATCCAATCCCAATGAATTATTGGGATTCTTCCACAGCCAGAAAAAGAGTGACCTGACAGCAGAACGTTGACTTGTACTTCCTCTCTGACCAGTTAGTAATTATTGCTTGAAAGGAAGAGTTGAGAAGAAGTTGAGGCTTGAGGACTTAAGAGAGGAGAGGAACGGAGCTGGGCGATGCTTACCCTGGGCCCGGGAGCTGGGGTGCTGCATGTGCACCTCACATTTGCTTCGTCTTGTTTCTTGCAAATTCATGTACACAGCCCTGCTATTCAAAGTCAAATTCACTACTTCTGGGGGTGTTCAGAGAGGAATAATTCATTTGTCTTATTTTGGCCAGGACATAGGCATACTTGCTTCCATCAGCTGAGACCAAATGTTTAGCAAAGCAGTTAGGAAATCCTGCAGATGCTGGCCAAAGAGTCCTTCATCCTGTACAGTGGAGCCTGTTGCCTAAAATTTCCCTTTCTTTGGTGAAATCCTCTGTTGAACGATCCTGAAAAGGTATCCGCAAGGCCCTTTACTGATGCCTTTTATTTTAATCAGGAAGTAACAGTTTTATTACCCATGAAGAATTTTTTCACCACTTCCTTCAATATTTCAAAGGGTCTTGTCTGATCTGACTTGTTCTCCCCAGTTGTAATTTGTTAACAAGTGAACTCTAGGAAGTCTTGTGAATCATCTTAGCAATGACTGATGCACATTGAAATCAATATACCAGGCATGTTGGGATACTTGTAAGACTGAAAAAGAAAGCACGTTATATGCATTATTTCACTAAGTTTTATAAGCATCCTGCAAGGTACACATTATTGTTATTCTCATTTCATGGGTAAGAAAACTGTAATTTAGAAAGATGAGTAGCATTCTCAAGAGTACTACCTAGAAACTGGGAAAGCTGGAATTACAGGTCTATTTGTCTCCAGAATCAGAGGTCACCAAATTTTCTTTTCTGACTAATTTGTTGGCAGTTCTCTTGGTGTAAGGGAATGGTTTATTGCCAATGTGGAATTTGCTTCCATGAAAAGAGAGGCAATTGGCAATGGCTGGGTTATAATTCTCCAGTGATGGGACATAGAAAGGAACTGACTGAGCACTAAGGCTACAAGAGACAAACTCATGGTGTGGGCCACAGCAAGGGCTACCACTGGCCAAGCAGGCTGTCTTATTCCTCATATAAGCAGGGTGTCCCTGGGCTCATGTTGTAGATTGAATTGTGTTCCCCCAAACCTCCATTCCCATGAACGTGGTCTTATTTGGAAATAGGGTCTTTAAAGATGTGATTGGTTAAGATGAGGCCAAATTGGATTTTGGTGGGCCGTAATCCAAGTTCACTAGTGTCATTATAAGAGGAGAGTTTCATACAGACAGACACAAGGGAGAGAGCCATGAGAAGAGAGAGGCATATGCATCTACAAGTCAAGCAAGTTCAAGGATTGCCAGCAAACACCAGAAGCTAGAAGAGACAAAGAAGTATTCTCCCCTACAGATTTCAGATGGACCATGGCTTGCTGGAAACTTGATTTCAGACTTCTAGTCTCCAGAACTGTGAGACAATACATACATGTTTTTTTAAGCCACCCAGTTTGTGATACTTTGTTACAGCAGCCCTAGGAAACTAAGACAGGCTAACACAGTCTTCTTCTTAGATGTATGTATCAGGTTTGGCCAGGGCAATACAGGAGGACAGTGTGGGTAGGTGTGAACATGGAAACAGCAACTGGGGGAAGGAGGAACCCAGATAGATAGGGTGTATATGTTTTCTAGGCTTGCTCAGATCAATGTGCTAATGAACAACTTAAGGAATCTATCTGGTTATTTTCTCTAAGACCTTAAATAATTATGCAAGTAAGCACAGGACAGAACCTTAAAGAACACAAGATGCATTGGACACCAAACTGATGGCACATGCACACATTAACAATAATGAGAAATATGGCCACCCTATGCAAGAAATAACTCTCCCTTTCAGATGCAAGTGATCATGACTGGTAACATAGCCTACAATGTAAAACAGGGCGGGATTGTTTTTCAGTTTGCTAGATTTCAGAGTATTCTAGCATTCTTTGACCATCTCATCATTCTTCTTCTTAAGACAAGTTTTGATCAAACCGTTTGTGAGCAGGGGATTGAAAATGGGAAGACAAGCATTTGATTTCTGCTTGTGTGGATACAGGTCAAAAGAGAAGGGGGGCTTTCTCTGATAGTGAATTCCAACCATTGGCAAAACTCTCTCCCCATCACCGTCTGCTTCCTGGAGAAAATCCCAGGACCACTGGGTTTCTTCCTTGAGATTTTACATAGATGGGAAAGTTGTTTAAAGAGTTATCACTTGGCTCTTCATCCTACAAACCTGCAGAATAAAAGTTTCATATTTAATGAAAATGAAAGGGAATACGGAAGAGGCTGGCATCAGCTAACGTTATCCTCTGAAGTCACAGTGCCCAGACAAATCCAGGATGTGGGGAATGACATAGGGAACTGTCTGCACTTTCCAGAAATATCAATGTCATGAAAAATGAAAATGTGCCCATGGACAATTTTAGCTTTAAAGAGACCCAAAAGACATAACAATCCAGATAATAACAAGTGTGGGTGAGGATGTGGAGAAATTGAAACCCTTACTACGAGCGGGAATGTAAGATAGTGCAGCTGTTTGGAAAACAATCAGGCAATTCTTCAAAAAGCTAAACACAGTGTTACAGATAACCAGCAATTCCACTTCTAGGAATATGCTCCAGAGAAATGAAATTATATGCTCACACAAAAACTTGTATGTAAATGTTCATGGCAGCACCATTCTTAAGCCCCAAAAGGGGGAAACAACTGAAATGTCCAGCAGTGGAGAAATAAACAGAATGTGGCATATCTACGTTTTGGAGTATTATTCAGACTTAACAAAGAAATGAAATAGTCATACATACTAAAACTTGGATGAACCTTGAAAACAGTATGCTAGCTGAAAGGAAGCCAAGTCCATATACTGTATGAAAGTTGCAGAATAAGTAAATCTACGGAGAAGGAAAACAGGCTAGTGATTAGTTACGGCTGGGGGGATGATGGTGGAAAGAATGTCAGCTAATGGGTACAGGATTTCTCTTTGAGTCTGAAATTGAGTGTAGCGATGGTTGCACATATCTAAGAATATACTAAAAACCATTGAATGAAATATACACTTTAAAGGGGTAAATTGTATGGTGTGTGGATTATATTGCGATAAAGTTGTTTTAAAGAAACTGTGACATATGAAACAGTTTAAAATATCCAGACGCTAAGAAATAATTTAATAAATAAATCATCCTCCAAAAAGACACAACCCAAAGCCACGTGTGAGCATTGAGTGGACCCTGGATCAAGAAAAAAGAGTTGTAAAAAATATTTTTTGGTGGGGGCCGGCAATGGCGGCGCAGTGGCAGAGTTCTCGCCTGCCATGCTGGAGACCCAGGTTACATTCCCAGTGCTGCCCATGTCAAAAAAAAATTGGGGGAGACAATTGAAAGTAATTTAAATCTGCACTCTATATTCATAATGCTTTTTTATTTGTTTTTCTTAAGTGTGATGTTGATATTGCAGTTATTGAGAAGAATGACTTTATTCTTGAGAAATGAATGCTAAAGTATTTCAGGGTGAGGTCTCATGCTGTCTGCAACTTGCTGTCAAATTGTTCTGCCGAAAGGAAAAAACAAATGAGGATAGAAATAAAAGAAAACAATGTAATTGGAGAATCTAAGGGAAGGGCCGGTAGATAGTTCATGGCACTCTTTATTTAACTTTTTCAAAGGTTTGAATATTTGCCAAATAAAATATTGTGGGAAAATAATACCTAAGCCAACACCTCTTTTCTAGAATGTCAAGTGTAGAACTCATCTCATAGATCAGCGGTGGCTTTCTGAGTGTCCACCATATGTGGATGGTTTGGGGATCTTTTTGAGGCACAGTCTACTTTTTCCTTATTTCTGCTTTGTTTTTTCCAGAATGCTGTCTTGGCTTAGTACATACAAACCTCTCAGGAAATATTATTATAATTTTTAAAAGTGCAATTATATTTTAATAAGTGGCACATTTTAAAGGAATGACCTTGAGCAAGTTACTTCATATTTTATGGGTTATTAATGTCCCCATCCATGAAATACCCACTTGTGATAATCATCTCCAAGTTTTTTTCTCTTGGACGATGGTGTTTGAAGGTGCAGAAAGTTCATGCACTCTCTGGGGACGACCACAAGATGGCAGTGTTTCAGAACAGGGTCTCCTTGGAAGGAAGACGTGAGATAGTATAGCTAAAGAGCTGACCAAGGAATCCATGGCTGAAGGTTAGCACCTTTTGACGCCCTGCTCATTCTCCTAAAAGTTTGAAATAAAGACTTGGGAGATAGATTTTGAAAAAGACGATATGATTTGTCCGTGCTATACTCCTTCCCTGAGGCTCAGCCCGTTACATGGCAATAGCCCCATTGGGAGTATGTTGGGGATAAATGTAAGAAGGTGTAACTCTTGGTTTTATGCAAGTTCTTCGCCTAGCACTTCTCCTTGCTAGCCAATGACCTGCTGAATTGACTGACTTGTTTAAGAAATGCAATATACTTTCAACTCTCTATCTGTGCTGTGACTTCTAAAGACGCTACTAATGAAGATTCTTCCTGTCTTAGCCCAGCCATAGAATTATGCATTTGTGGGCGTTTCCACGACCCTTGTGATTATTTAAAAAATTGGCCATACATAGTCTGTAAGTACCTAATAATTGAAATGCATGATTCTAATGCTCCTGTTACAAAAGAGACCAAGGTCATTTTCCTCCATAGTCCAGTGCAGACTCAGTAAATTCCAGAGCTGTCTAATAGAAATAAAACTTGTTGGCCCTGTAGTTATCTTTGGATGAGCTTCAAACTGAGGCTGTAGATCACTGTAAATGTCTAGGAGAGTTCAGTGTTGGTGAAGCCAAACCCAAAGCTTGTGAAGAGGCAAGGAGGCTGCTGTGGGACCTTCTCAGCTAGTGTGGTCTCCTGGCCTCATAAATCTGCTGTAGTCCTGTCTCCAGTGTGGGGTCTTTGGCAGGGACCCTTCTCAAAGCTGCAGGGTGAACTTGGTGTCTGGAAAAGTATCACTTAGGTGCTTTTCCCCTGACAGTGTCCTGATGAATTCTTTCCCAATAGACAGAAACTTGAGTAACTATGCTTAATGGATTATCTTTTGAGAACAGCATAACCTTTGGATTATCCAAAGCCGAATGTAGTGCAAATGTTTGTCTTTCACTTGGTGAACCCACAAACTGAGTTAATCCCCAGCCCATTTATCAGATCAACTGACAAAATGGCTTCCCACCTTATAAGCATGCAGTGGAGTACCTGGAAAAACTCGTGCCTGGGCTAACATCTATGAATCCAAATAATCCATAGTCTGCTTTAGAGGTTAGAGTTTGCTTTGTTACTGTGAAATCTTGTATTATTTTATGTTTCCTATTTTCTAAAAATCCCAGGGATTAACTGTGATCTGTGGCTGAATTATTATGGGCCTGTGCTTTGCCTATAAACAACCAGAGCCAATACTTTGCTTCCCACATCACCATCGATGTGTTATCAAGACTGGATTCCTAAGATTTGCATTAATTGAAGATAATTTTTAAAAAATTTTAATTTTGAAATAATTTCAAACTTGCAGGACCATTGTAAGAAGAATTCACAGCAATACAGAGAATTCCAACACATCCCCACCCAGATACCCAGATCCACCAACTTTTTACCTTTTGCCACGTAATCTTTTCCCTTAAATTGCAATATGTTATCACCCTGTAAAATAATGACTTGAAATAAAGTTTTTATAACAGATCTTATCTTTTCCAACTGTTTGTAAAACTTGCAAGTCGAGAAAGGAACAGTATAATTTAGAAATGCATTAAGCCAGTTATTTCCTGACTGGTTCCATAAATTTATCTTAGCCTTCAACATCTCTTTTTCAATATGCTAGAAAATTGTACCATTGTAGAACCTTAGGAGAGAAACCGGCTGGGGCATCTCATTTTGCTTTTAGAGTGATTCCAGTGTCCGGCAAGATTTAAGGATATCAGCATTAAACAATAGCTTGTGGTAACTATGCTATCAGAAAGAAAGACGTAAAGACCACAGATTAAGTGAGAAGACGTGGTGTAAATCTTGAATGAAATGGAGTTGCTTTCATTTGAGTAGAAACTCCAAACTAAATCTCCCAACTGAGATTAGTTTGGAAACTTTCATGATTGCAACCTGGTACGTCTTCCTCCCAGCATCCGAGCCGTGGGTCCCGCTGCTATGTGATATGTTACCATCTGTTTCTCTTCCTGGGATGTTAGCCACTCTAGGTTTTAGCATGCAGGGTAACTTCATGGGCCACCTTCCTTTTCTTTCTTTCACACTCGATATTTAAAGAGGTAAACCTTGGCATCTTTCCCTGTAAGCAGAAACATCACAGAATGTGAATGGAGGCACTTTTTGAGGAATCATCCCTGTATCTCCCTCACACATAAAATGCCAGAAAAACACAGTGGGTGAGATAATTTTTCCAAATGGGGTTTCCAGGAGTATGTGTTTGGATGGCATATCATTTGATCCAGACTTGAAGGATAAGCAAGATATTAAAAGGCACTTTGGGGAAGGCTGATTTTCCATCCGGAGTGGTAGTAAGAGCCTAAACAAGGAGATGGAAAATTGTATGGCAGGTTTTGATTTATTCCAGGTAGCCTGACAGGGCATGTATGTTTGAAGGAAAATCTAGAAAGTTAGATTTGGGTCGGAGCAAGGATGGCCCAGAGTGTCAGGGTGAGGGGTTTGATCTCCAGTCTTTAAGCAATAGGAGCCTGCTACTGAACTCCCATAAACAGGCAAGTTGAAGTCCTAACCACTGGCCCTATGAATGTGAACATATTTGGAGATAGGGTCTTTGAACATGTTATTAGTTAAGATGAGGCCAAACTGAATTAGGGTGGACCCTATAATCCAGTATGATCAGTGTCCTTTAAAGCAAAGGAAATTTGGACATAGTCAGTGAGAGAAAGAGAGAAATGGAGGGATGGTCAGGTGATGAAGGAGAGATGTGGTGTGCCATCACAAACCAAGGAATGCCATGGATTGTTGGCCTCCTGCCAGAAGCCAGGGGAGAGGTATGGAAGCGTTTCTCACCTTTTGGAGGAAGCATGACCTTGCCATCACCTTGATTTTGGACTGCTAGCCTCCAGAAGTGTAAGACAATACATTTCCATTGTTTAAGCCAGGTATTCCATGGTACTTGGTTGCAGCAGCCCTAGAAAAATTAAGACAGAAGCACTGACAGTATTTGAAAAAGGGAGTGACATGAAACCTACTTTAATAGCCATTAATGATAAGGCATTTATTGCATGGCAGGCAGAGGCAAGAAGGACTCAAACAGGTGGGGATGATAATAGGGGCAGATGCAAAAGATCCTGCCAAATAAATGATAACTGTCCTTGGTAAACAAGTGAAGTCAATTATTTCACTTTACTCCAAGCTTCTGGTAATGCCTCACCTGGGCAGAGTGAGGGAGGGTGCCACATCCCTCATTCTAAGCACATGGCACTTGTGCCCATATATAAGTTTTCTGGAAGCAACATCACCCTGTTTGGAGCACCTCCCAAGTCTGTTCTCTATGATAACTATGACATATCTTCCTTCCCTGCACTTTTTATTAAATCCAAGGATAGGACCTTCTATTTAGCCCAAAGCTTTAATGTTTCTTAAAAAAACCCTGAAGACCAGAATAGAATGAAAACGCCATCTCACTCAGTTTGGGAAATCGGTAGTCTCAACTCTGGAGTATCAGTTTGAATATGTGTTTTATTAAGTACATGTAACAACCCAGTTTATTCTCTTGCCAAGTTTTGCATTCATGAGATACTTTGGCTAGAAGAAGGTGCTCTCAAGCTAGAAATTTTTATAACATGGGTTCTAGCTCATAATTGAATTATGATGTTATTGTGGTGCTTTAATTTATTAAATTTACATTATTAAAGGAATCTATACCATTATAACAATACTGATGATGACATATCCTGGATATATAAAGGTCCTTTTTACCTACTAACTCATTGGGAAGTGTGCTGGTTTGAAAAAAGGAAGTATGCCCCCTAAGAAAAGCCATGTTTTAATATAAATCCCATTTTGTAAAGGTAGAATAATCTCTGTTCAATACTGTATGTTTGAAACTGTAATGAGATTATCTCCCTGGATGATGTGATTTAGTCAAGAGTGGTTGTTAAACTGGATTAGGGGATGACATGTCTCCACCCATTTGAGTGGGTCTTGATTAGTTTCTGAAGTCCTATAAAAGAGGAAACATTTTGGAGAGAGAGATTCAGAGAGAGCAACACTATGAAGCAGAGAGTCCACCAGCCAGCAACGTTTGGAGATGAAGAAGGAAAACGCCTCCCGGGGAGCTTCATGAAACCAGAAGCCAGGAGAGAAAGCTAGCAGATGATGCCTTGCTCACCATGTGCCCTTCCAGCCAAGAGAGAATCCCTGACTGTGTTCGCCATGTGCCTTCTCACTTGAGAGAGAAACCCTGAACTTCATCGGCCTTCTTGAACCAAGGTATCTTACCCTGGATGTCTTTGATTAGACATTTCTATAGACTTGTTGTAATTGGGACATTTTCTCTGCCTTAGAACTATAAATTAGCAACTTATTAAATTCTCCCTTTTAAAAGCCATTCCATTTCTGGTATATTGCATTCTGGCAGCTAGCAAACTAGAACAGGAAGCATTAGGGGTAGATAAGGAGCCTAATGAATTAAATAAATTTGACACTGATCATTTCCATACCTTTCTTGAGTCACTCATGGAAAAAATAGAGTGCCATGACATTAATTCAGTTACTGCACAATAAGCTGAGAAAGGGCTGCTGTTCATCAAGCTTGAAGTAGCAACAGCAGTCTAAGAGGAGCAATTTAAAGAATTTCTAGGTGGGTCTTATGTCATGCAAAGATAAGAAACCATATAATTGGGGTTTAGTTGGCAGGTGGCTTTAGTGGGGTCCCTGTAGAATGATTCTAGCAGGAAGAAAAGTTACATTTGTTGAGTGTCTGTTGATAGCTGTGCTTATTCCAAGAGGTGTTAAGCCTTATCACAGCCCTACCTGCTAGTTATTTCTCTGCCCAGAGAGGCAGGACTGCTTGCATCTTGTCCCAGGACCACTGAGCCAAGCTTATGACCCAGGTCTGCCTGATCAGGCCCCAAGGTCAGTGCCTCAAGTGACTGCAGATGGCAGTCCCCTTCAATAACACAACTAGGTCTTTAGCTGTGGAAGAGACTGTGCCAGTCATTTCAACATCGCTTATCAGTGATGCAGAAACAAGGCCATCACTCAGAAAGCATGGACACATTAAAGGCAGCCATGTTTGATCCGATTTCTCCCTGAATCCTGCTAAGATGTAGGTGGAACCTAGAGATCCATGATAATCATAACAACAATACGTGATACCCACCAGAGTTATCATGCTACCTGTCTACAGTCAAAGAAAAAATTGCACCAGACAATGTGAAACAGGAAAGGGTGACTTTATTCAAAGTTGTGTGCAATACAGAAGAGACCATAGCTTGCTATGATAGAAAGACCAGAAGGCTATCACAGTGAGGGAGAGAGAGTGAGCTCAACTCTGCTGAAGCCTAGGGCAGGAATGTTTTGAAGGGCAAAGATGAGCTAATGGAAGAGGACTGAGGGTGGGGAGGTTAAACAATAGGGAGTGTCCATTACATGATGTTCTCCCCTGAGTTTGCTCCTTTTTTTTTCAAACTTTTTAAATTGTATAGTATAACATAAATACAAAGCAAAGAAATAAAAAAGCGATGGTTTTCAAAGCACTCTTAAACAAGTGGTTACAGGACAGATCCCAGAGTTTGTCATGGGCTACCATACGATCCTCTCATATTTTTCCTTCTAGCTGCTCCAGAATATAGGAGGCTGGAGCACTTAAATACTTTTTATCATCACAATTGACTTTTTTCTTTCTTTTTTTTTTGTGAACAATAACATATATACAAAAAAGCTATAAATTTCAAAGCACAGCACTACAATTAGTTGTAGAACATATTTCAAACTTTGACATGGGTTACAATTTCGCAATTTTAGGTTTTTATTTCTAGCTGCTCTAAAATACTGGAGGCTAAAAGAAATATCCATTTAATGATTCAGAATTTATATTCATTTATTAAATCCTGTCTTCCATATATAATTCCACCATCACCTTTGATCTTTCCATACCTCTCTTTGGAGTTGTTTGGGCTATGGCAATTCTAAATTTTTGATATTGGAAGGGTCTTTCACTAATACGGGGTAGGGAGATGGAACTATCTGATGTTCTGGAGAGGCTGGGCTAGGTTTCAGGACTTACCTGGACCAGAGACCCATCTGGAGGTTGTAGATTTCTGAAAAGTTACTCTAGTGCCTGGAACCCTTGTGGAATCTTATTTATTGCCCTAGGTGTTCTTTAGGATTGGCTGGAATGGTCCTGATTGGGGGTTGGCAGGTTGTGATAAGTAGCAAGGTCTACATGAAGCTTGCATAAGAGCAACCTCCAGAGTAGCCTCTCAACTCTACTTGAACTCTCTCTGCCACTGAAATTACACTTCTTTTCCCCTTTTTGGTCAGGATGGAATTGTTGATTCCATGGTTCCAGGGCCAGATTCATCACTGGGAGTCATCTCCCACGTCGCCAGGGACACTTTCACCCCTGGATGTCATGTCCCACGTAAAGGGTAGGGCAATGATTTCACTTGCAGAGTTGGGCTTAGAGAGACTGAGGCCACATCTGAGCAACAACAGAGGTCCTCCAGAAGTAACTCTTAGGCATGCCTATAGGTAGCTTAAGTTTCTCTGCTATCTACATAAGCATCACAAGAGTAAGCCTCATGATAGAGGGCATGCTTTGGGTATCCCTAAAGTTTGACAGAGTATCACGGGACTCCGTGATGGTAAGGTTTAATAGCTCCATATTGTTTCTCCCTTTTGCCAATACTTTTTGATTATCTGCTTAATATACTCTAGGATGTTTCCAGGCATTACAATAATATATATAGGATTAAAGGACCTCTTCCTTATTCTGTGCTCCCTGTGTTTCAGTTGTTCAAATGAGCTATACAGATAGGTTGAATTCGATCATGCACTACAGAAAATTTCAGTTTCAGATCAAATAAACCTTTCTCCCGTTGGTCTCAAAGAGTATGTGTGGTTCTAAAATATAGACATCGTCTTCCTTACACCAATGTTCTGAATAACTTTAACCCCAACCTGTTCAGCTTCATTCTTATCTAGTATCAGTTATATATATATAAAACAGCCTCTCAAAATCCAGAAATAATTATCACCACTCCAGACTTAATGTGTCTGCTCTAAAAGCTTACAATCTAGGCCCCTGTTTTCTTATAAGCATTTTCTAAAGGTGACCATACCATTGCTCTTTCTTCGTTTCTGGCTTATTTTGTCTCACCAAATGTCCCACATGTTCATTACACATTACATCGTTGCATGCCTCCCAACATTTTCTTTTTGTAGCAGCGCAACCTTCGTTCATAAGTATACACCATCGTTCACCAATCTACTTCTCCATCAGTGCATCCTTCAGCCACCTGCATTCACCAGGCATCATGTAGAAGGCCCAAATCCTTCTACGTCCATCAACGTTCTCAATTTTAGATAATTTCATTGTTCCCAAGAGAGAAAAACAATAAATACACCCTAGTCAAATAGGAAATCTAAACCTCCTCTTAACTCTTGTCACTCACACCATTATTTACCTTTGCTATTGCTGTGGTAGGGCTGATGGTTTCCTTTTGAACATAGCTTATAGTATGCAATAGCAGTTTTCCTCCTGTACCATGGACTTAAATACTCTTCATACAAGAATCATATTTTGAAGTTATTCTTATGAGAGCTCATTCATATTTCTAGTGTGAGTCAGTGGGACACGTAGGTCTATATAATCCTTTTCAATCTTGTTCATTTTCAGTGCAGTAATATTACTCCTAAACCCACTAGAGAATCACTTTTGTTCCTATCTATTCCTTTACATTGGAGTTCAACCTCATTAACTAATGGTTCACCTATCTCTAGCTTCTATGTGTCTCTAAGTCCCCTATCTTCTGTATTATAAGCCTCTGATTATACCTTTATGCTGGTCATAGAAGTGAAATCATACAGTATCTATTACTTTGTGTCTGGCTAATTTCACTCAGCATTATGTCCCCAAGGCTCATCCATCTTATGTGTTTCAGGTCATCATTTTGTCTTACTGTTGCATAATATTCCATCCTATGTATATACCACATTTTGTTGATCCATTCGTCTGCTGATGGGCATTTGGTATGTTTCCATCTTATGGTGATTGTGATAATGCTGCTATGAACGTCGGTGTGCAAATGTCTGTTTGTGTCATTGCTTTCAGCTCTTCTGGGTATATACCCAGTACTGCTATTGCTGGGTCATAGGGCAACTCGATATTTAGTTTCCTAAGGAACCGCCAAACAGTCTTCCACAGTGGCTGCACCATTATACATTCCCACCAGCAAGGCATAAGTGTCCAAGTTTCTCCACATCCTCTCCGACACTTATAGTCTCCTGTTCGTTTAATAGCCGCCATTCTTATAGGTGTGAGGTGGTATCTCACTGTAGTCTTGATCTGCATTTCCCTTATAAGCCAGTGAAAATGAGCATCTCTTCATGTGCTTTTGAGCCATCTGTATTTGCTCTTCAGAAAAATACCTATTCATATCTTTAGCCCATTTTATAATTGGGTTGTTTGTTCTTTTGTTGTTGAGTTGTATGATTCCTTTGTATATACAGGAAATTAAACCTTTGTCCAATATGTGCTTTCTAAATATTTTCTCCCATTGAGTTGGCTGCCTCTTCACCTTTTTGACAAAGTCTTTTGAGGTGCAGAAGCATTTGATTTTGAAGAGTTCCCATTTATCTGTCTTTTCTTTTGTTGCTTGTGCTTTGGGTGTAAAGTTTAGGAAGCTACCTCCTATGACTATGTCTTGAAGATGTTTCCCTATATTTTCTTCTAGAAACTTTATGGTGTTAATTCTTATATCTAGGTGTTTGATCCATTTTGAGTTAATTTTTGTATAGGGTGTAAGTAGGGGTCCTCTTTCGTTCTCTTGGCTATTGATATCTAGTTCTTCCAGGCCCAATTATTGAAAGACTATTTTGTACCAGTTCAGAGGATTTGAGGCCCTTGTCAAAAATCAGTTGACGATAGATTTGGTGGTCTATTTCTACATTCTTGATTCAATTCCTTTGGTCTGTCTTTGTGCCAGTACCATGCTGTTTTGACCACTGTGGCTTTATAATAGGTTTTAAAGTCAGGAAGTGTTAATCCTCCACTTTGTTCTTCTTTTTTTTTTAGGATGTTTTTAGCTATTCGGGTTCTCTTTCCTTTCCAGATGAATTTGGTAATTGGCTTTTCCAAATCTTCAAAGTACATTGTAATTTTGATTGGTACTGTGTTGACTCTGTAGATCAATTTGGGGAGAATTGACATCTTACTATATATAGCCTTCCTATCCATGAGCAGGGAATGTATTTCCACCTGTTTAGATCTCCTTTGACTTCTTTTAGTAGCGTTATATAGTTTTCTGTGTACAGGTCCTTTATGTCCCTAGTTAAGTTCATTCCTAAGTATTAGATTCTTTTAGTTACTATTTTGAGTGGAAATTTTTCCTTAACTAATTCCTCTGCTTGCTTATTGCTTCTGTATAGAAATGTTACTGATTTTTGCACATTAATTTTAATCCCACCACCTTGTTGAATTTATTAGCTCAAGTAACTTTGCTGTAGATTTCTCAGGATCTTGCAAGTATAGTCTTATATCATCAGCAAATAATGCAAGTTTTACTCTTCCTTTTCAGTTTGGATGTCTTTTATTTCTTTGTTCTGCCTGATTGCTCTAGTTAGAACTTCTAGCACAATGTTGAAAAATAGTAATGACAATGGGTATCCTTGTCTTGTACCTGATCTTAGGGGGAAGGCTTTCAGTCTCTCTCCATTTAATATGATGTTGGCTATTTGTTTTTCATATATTCCCTTTATAATATTGAGGTAGTTACCTTTGATTCCTATCTTTTGTAGTGTTTTTATCAGAAAAGGATGCTGAATTTTGTCAAATGCTTTTTCAGCATCAGTTGAGATGATCATGTGATTTTTCCCTTTTGGTTTGTTAATGTGCTGTATAATGTTAATTGATTTTCTTGCATTGAATCATCCTTACATTCCTGGTATAAACCCCCCACTTGGTCATGGTGTATAATTCTTTTAATGTGCTATTGGATTCGATTTGCTAATATTTTATTGAGAATTTTTGCATCTATGTTCATTAGGGAGATTGGTAGTTTTTCTTTCTTATAGCATCTTTACCTGATTTTGGTATTAAAATGATATTAGCTTCATAGAATGAATTAGGTAGAATTCCTTTTTCTCAATTGTTTTGAAAATTTTGAGCAGGATTGGTGTTAGTTGGGTTTTTTTTTTTTTTTTTTCTTGGAGTGTTTGATAAAATTCCCCTGTGAACCCATCTGGCTCTGGGCTTTCCTTTGTAGGAAGATTTTTTGATGACTAATTGAATCCCTTTACTTGTGATTGGTTTGTTGAGATCTTCTGTTTCTTCCTGAGTCAGTGTAGCTTGTTTGTGTGTCACCAGAAATTTATCCATTTCATCTAAGTTGCCTAGTTTGTTGGTGTATGGTTGTTCATAGTATCCTCTTATAATTTCTTTTATTTCTTCAGGGTCTGTGGTAATGCACCCCTTTTCATTTCTGATTTTGTTTATTTTCATCCTCTTTTTTTTTGTCTTTATTGGTCTTGCTAGTGGCTTATCAATTTTATTGATTTTCTCAAAGAATCAACTTTTAGTTTCACTGATTCTTTCTATTGTTCCTTCGTCTCCCATTCATTTATCTCTGCTTTAATCTTTGTTATTTCTCTTCTCCTATTTGCTTTGGGGTTAGTTTACTGTTCTTTCTCAAGTTCCTCCAGGTTTGCTTTTAAGTCCTCGATTTTTGCTCTGTCTTGTTTTTTAATATAGACATTTAAGGCAATAAATTTCCCTCTCAGCACAGCCTTTGCTGAATCCCGTAAGTTCCAATAAGTTGCATTCTCATTTTCATTCATCTCGAGATAGCTACTGATTTCTCTAGCAATTTCTTCTCTGACCCACTGGTTGTTTAAGAGTGTGTTATTTAATCTCCATATATTTGTGAATGTTCTCTTTCTTTGGTGGTTATTGAGATCCAGTGTCATCCCTTGGTGATCAGAGAAAATGCTTTGAATAATTTCAATATTTTAAAATTTATAAAGACCTGTTTTGTGCCCCAGCATATGATCTATCCTGGAGAATGTTCCATGAGCACTAGAGAAGAATATATATCATTGTGCTTTGGGGTGCAATGACCTATATATGTCTGTTAGGTCTAACATTTATCATATTATTTAACTTCTCTATTTCCTTGTTGATCTTCTGTCTGGTTGTTCTATCTTTAGAGGAGAATGGTGTATTGAAGTCTCCTACTATTATTGTTGAAACATCTATCATTCCCTTCAGTTTGGCCAATGTCTGTCTCATGTACTTTGGAGCTCCTTGATTGGTAGCATAAACATTTATGATTGCTATATCTTCTTGGTGAATTGATCCTTTAATTAGTAATAGTGTCCTTCTTTGTCACTTATGATGTCTTTACATTTAAAGTCTCTTTTGTCTGATATTAGTATAGCTACTCCTGCTTTCTTTTGGTTACAACTTGCATGGAAAATCTATTTCCATCCTTTCACTTTCAATCTATTTGTATCCTTGTGTCTAAGATGAGTCTCTTGTAAGCAGTATATAGCTGGATTATATTCCTTAATCCATTCTGCCAATTTGTATCTTTTAAGTGGTAAATTTAGTCCATTAACATTCAAAGTTATTACTGAAAAGGTGTTTCTTGATTCCACCATCTTAACTTTTAAAATTTTATTTGTCAGATCTGTATATTATTTTCCCTCTTTCTTTTTGTATTATTTAAATTACCCTTAGTGGTACTCTTCAATTCTGTGCCCTCCTCTAGACCTCCCTCTCTTGTCTTTTTTTTTTTTTTTTTTCAACTGGCAGAACTCCTTTTAGTATTTCTTGTAGGGCTGGTCTCTTGTTGACAAATTCTTTCAGGACATCTTTGTCTGTGAAATCTTTAATCTCTCCCTCAACTTTGAAGGACAATTTGGCTGGGTACAGAATTCTTGGCTGGAAGTCTTTTTCTTTCAGGACCTTGAATATCTCATACCACTGCCTTCTTGCCCCTAGGGTGCTAGCTGAGTAGTCTGAACTCAGTCTCATTTGATTTCCCTTGTATGTAGTAGATTGTTTTTCTCTTGTTGCTTTCAGGATTCTCCGCTTCTCTTCAACATTTGACAGACTGATTAGCATGTGCCTTGGGGAAGTCCTATTTGGATTTATTCTGTTTGGAGTTCTTTGTGCTTCTTTAACTGATATATTTATGTCCTCTATAAGGGTTGGGAAGTTTCTGCCATTATATCCTCAACTACTCTTCCTAGCCCTTTACTCCTCTCTTCTACTTCTGGGACACCAATGATTCTTTTATTTGTGTGCTTTGTTTTGTCAATCATTTCCCTGAGTCAATTTTTTCCATCTTTTTTGCTGCTTGCTGTTTTAAGTCTTTGAAGTCAGTTATTCTGTCCTCTATATCACTTATTCTTTCTTCTCTCTCTTCAAATCTGGTATGGCATGTCTCTAGTATGTTTTTTATTTGGTCAACAGAGTCTTTAATCTCTGTGATTTCCACTATTTTTCCATTTATTCTTTCAAATTCCTCTTTATGCTCCTCTACTGTCTTCTTGATCTCTTTTATGTCATTTATTATCCCACTTATTTTATTAAGTAAAGTTGTATGAACATCTTTGATTAGGTGTTCCAACATCTGTGTCTCCTCTTTGTTTTAATTTGCTCATTAGGCAGGGCTATATCTGTCTGCATTGTGATATGCTTAGTGATCTCCTGCTGTCTTTATTGCATGAAATATCTTGATTGATTTACTTTGGGAGTTGATTTCTTTCAGTAGTCTAAGGCCTTGTGTTTGCAGAACGGCTGTACAGCAGAGAGAAGGGCATGGAGCGGAGCACTCAGTATGGTGACTTGTTTCAGGGCAGGTATGGGCACAGGTTGGAGATTAGAAGCTGATGCTTATGAATGTGGATGCCCAGCAGCCAGGGAGGATGTAGCTGTGCAGGTGCACGGGCCTGGGTGGGTAACCGTGGTGTGCACTGGTCTAAGGCACGGGGCCCTTTGTGTGCACACATAGAGCTGTGGCAGCAGGTCGGTGTTAAGCCTTCGTGTATTGGGGGCAGACGTGACCCTGCTGTGCAGGTTGCACTTTCTCAGAACTAGGAAGTGAGGCTGAGGGCCGTGTGCATGCGCGGTTCTAGGACTGCTGTAAAGTGCGGCTCCCAGAGTTCAATGACGTGATTGGGGGCCTGTGTGCATGCGTGTGCCTGGGAGTGCTGTAAAGGGATGTGCTGAACTCAGGGAGGGTGGATGAGGCTGTGTGACACTATGGGCAGGAGGTGGGGGTAGCCTAGGTATGGAGGTTAGTGGCCACAACCTTTATGTGCTGGAAACAGCATGTAGGTAACAGGGAGGGGGAGGTAGTGCTCGGGAGGCATGCAGGAGAGGTGGGTTGGGCTGCACTTGGGGTGGGCATGTGGGGCCGTATGTGCACTGGAGGCTGGTGGGGTAGGGGTGCTTGGAGCATGGGAAATGGGGGAGGGTGATGGGGTTCAGGTGCATGGGGCTGAGTTTACTCTTGAAGCAGGTGGAACACTTTCTATCTTGATTCTCAGATGTGACTGTTTAGGGGAATGTCTACAGTTTAGTCAAGCTAAGAAGATGTTAAGGCCATCTTGGTCGGTAGCAAAAGGGATGGGGCATTTCTTGACCTACAGTTTCCCAGGGTCACAGGGTTCATGTAAAATTCAACATTGTCACTACCCGGTAACTCAAAGGGAGAATCACATAGCCATGATCTACAAAAATGCAACATCAGCATTTAAAACTTTTCTTGCATTGGTAATGTAAAAATATCTACACATGGGACAGGAAAATTCAGAAATGTAGAAACAGGGCCAAGATTTCAGATATTTGCTCCAGCAGCCAATGATCTGAAATGGCGAATGTAATAGCTTATGAGCATTTCATATGTATAACCATAGGAGACCTCCAGGAATCATAGACCCATTCCATTGCAGTACTTTCTCATCTGGTCAGTTCAAAAAGTTCCTTTTGCTCTTCCCCACCAATGGAGAGGTTGGCCAGAGAGAAGCGTAACTCTCATGAGCAAAGACAAACAGTTTCCAATATTTGTCAGTTCATAGCACCCTCTCATCTCCTTGCCCAAGGTTTCCTTTTACTTCAAGGATAAGATGACGCTTAAGTTAATTTTGGTAATGTCTGTGGTTTTATCGAAGAAGAAAGAGAACAGAAGTTGCTCATCCAAGAGCACCACAGGAAACAAATGTCCAGCCAAGAGTGGAATGGTAATATCCAGAGGCTCCACCTTCCTTGTTCTGCTTACCTGATGCATTAATTTTGCAGAACAAATTCTCTCCATTGCATCTCCCTTTTGGCTTTAATGCTCATTTTTCTTTTTCTCCTTAGGAATATTTACATGAAAACTGCATCTTTGTTTCTTGAAAGTTTATTTTCCTCTTTTTTTCTGAGGAATATATTCCCTTTGAGAAGAGTGACTTTTGTCTCCAAGTCCTGCCGGATGGGTCCATTCCGTGGCAACCCAGGTCATTTTCCAGGGAAATACTTCAAAACTAACATCAACAGAAGGCTCTGAGTTATGTAAGAAAAAAAAGATAAGCTTTTAGTGTAATTGGAACCTAGGCTATGCATGAATAATAACTTTTGCTGATAAATTCTTTGTTAATAAATTGGACTTTTTCTAGTACTAGAGAACTGGCAAGTCATGTAAGCAAATATTTCCCACAATGGAACTTTTTTCACTGTTAGTTCTAAGCTTGCTAAGAGTACTGATTTTTTTTGGGGGGAGGGGTGGAGTGGGTGGTGCTTTTCTTCATGCAAAGGCAGAAGAGTGAGCATTAGAATTCCATTTAGTTTTGCAGTAACTTTGATCATTCAGCAAAATGGTAGTAGTCTTAGGCCTGGAGGTGACATTTGCCAATTCACAGGAAACATCTGCTCTTGCTTCCTCTCCTCCCCTTTCCTGTGCACTGATTTATCCTTTAATCTCTTTATTGGAAAAGGGTCATTTGATAATGAGATGGAATCAAGAACTGGTGGGTGAGAAACAGCACTTCTAGAAGAGACTTGTGTGTGGGCTTCAATAGAGAGATAAGGGATTCTCCTTTGACATGTGCTTAAGGAACAGCTCTTCCTCTGAGGAAAAAATAGTTCTGTCTTCAGAGCACTGCTAGAATGAGTAAGTGTCCTTGAGTTCAAGAGACCTGCTTCCCTAGTGGTGTGTATCTGTATGTGATAGAGAGTGACGGCAAGTGATGTTTCAAAATGGAAAACTAACTTGAACTTGCAATGAAGTGAAATAATAAAGGAAAACCGATGTAAACAAATGAACCTTTTCTGCTTTGTTTTTCAGAAAGGCCAGAATGATGCTTCCTTGTGGTTTTAACTTTTCACTAAAAAATGCTTAAAAATGAACCATAGGCATATCGCCCAGGTCCTTACAAACATAGATTTGAACTTGGCTAGATTGGACTTGGTCTTTGTCCTAATTGTCTCAACCATTTTGAAGAACACCATATATTTCAACTTCTGGGAGAACTCCCCTTAATGAAAACAAAAGTGGTAATTCAACAGTCTCAGCAGCTCTGCTGCCATGAGACCCCTGGACTCGTCCTTGTTTATGAATCTACAATAGCCATTGCTTATAACTGAGCCTTTTGGACCCATTTTTCCACTTCCTCTTGTTCTCTATGTACCTTATAATTAGTGTACTGGTTTGAAATGATGCATGTACCCTAGAAAAGCCATGTTTGAATCCTAATCCCATTTTGTAAAGGCAGCTGTTTCTTCTAATCCCTATTCAGTATTGTACGTTTGAAACTGTAATTAGATCATCTTCCTGGAGATGTGATATAATCAAGAGTTAATTAAACTCTTGGATTAAACTTGTTTAATCCAGTTAAGATAGATTAGGTAGAGGTGTGTCTCCACCCATTTGGGTGGGTTTTGATTAGTTTCTGAAGTCCTATAAAAGAGGAAACATTTTGGAGAATGAGATTCAGAGAGAGCAGAGAAGAACAACATAGCCACAAGAAGCAGAGTCCATCAGCAAGCGACCTTTGGAGTTGAAGAAGGAAAATGCCTCCTGGGGAGCTTCATGAAACAGGAAGCCAGGAAAAGAAGCTATCAGATGATGCCATGCTTGCCATGTGTCCTTCCAGATGAGAGAGGAACACTGACTGTGTTTACCATGTACCTTTCCAGATGAGAGAGAAACTCTGACTGTGTTTGCGATGTGCCCTTCCACTTGAGAAAGAAACCCTGAACTTCATCGGCCTTCTTGATCCAAGGTATCTTTCCCTGAATGCCTTAGATTGGACATTTCTATAGACTTGCTTTAATTGGGACATTTTCTTGGCCTTAGAACTGTAAACTATCAACTTATTAAATTCCCCCTTTTAAAAGATGTTTCGTTTCCAATATATTGCATTCTGGCAGCTAGCAATCTAGAACAATTACTTTAGGGTTACTAATATTTGACACAAAGTCTTCTTTCTTAAATTTCATTATTATACCAGATAATTGAAGGGTCAAATACATTGCTTAGATGCAAAACATACACTGAAGGCCAGGCATTTCAGTGGCTACTTTCCATCAGGACCTTCACCATCACACTGGTCTCAGAGCAGGATGTCCTTGGTGAATGGATTGGCGTGTGCATGTGTATCTTGGTTTGCCAGTGCTGCTGTAACAAGTACCAGAGAGAAGCTGGCTTAGACAACAGGAATTTATTGTCTCAAGATTCTGAGGGTCAGAATTCTGAAATCCAAGTGCTAGCTGGGCCGTGCTTCTTCTGAAGCTGTAGGGTTCTGGGGGTGGCTTGCCGGCGATCTGTAACTCAATCTCTGCCTCCATCACATGGCCATCTGTGTCCTCTTGTCATCTCTCCCCTGTATCCAATTTTCCTCTGCTTATGAGGACTGCAATTATCTTGGATTAGTGCACACCCTGATTCAGTCTGGCCTCATTTTGACTAATCACATCTTCAAAGACCCTATTTCCAAATAAAGTCACATTTACTTGGCCTTTGGATAGGACCTGAACATGGCTTTTGGGAGAACACGATTTAATCCATGAGTATGTGTGTGTGTGTGTGTGTGTGTGTGTGTGTGTGTGCAAGCACATGCACTTGATTGAATGTCTGCACAAATGTGCTGGCAGGAAAGTGTCCAAGTAACTCAGCAGGGACAGGAGGGCTAATCATGGCCCAGGACTGGGAAGAGTGTGAAGTGTGAAAACAAAAGGGTGCAAAACTTAGAGGCACTACTTTCTATGGTCATGCAAATGTGGGGTTGGCCCCTGAAGATGAGTGGCTCCTTAAATGCTGTCTCTCAGGTGCCTGTCTCCTTCACTCTAGCCCCAGACAGCTGTGTTGTGGATTCTCCAGTGGGTAGGGATGGGAGATGGAGAAATTGCTGCTTGCAATTTTAGTGCTCCCAACATAATTCCAAATACAATGAATTATAATTGTGTTATTCAGAAATGAGTTTTTAAGATTTATAAAACATGGATTCATTAAAAGTGATGGTTTATTAATGAGACTTGTGTTTAATGTTTTCAGATGAAAATATTCCTTCAACCTTGTCAACATATCTTTTTGTCTGTATGCATACACTCGTGTATTGATTGGTTTACATTTGAGACTCTCCATCATTGTGAAGCTTGAGATAGAAGCCTTTTCACCCCTCACTACTCTGCAAAGGTCCAGGATGGGAAGGATATAGCTGGCAACAATTATGGGCCAAGCCAGTGCTGAAAAATAAACACACAATCTCAACAAATTCTTGCTAAAGGGGTGCTGTAGAGAAACTGAAGCCATGGGTGCTTTAGTTTCCTAGGCTGCTTAAAGCAGATATTATGAAATGGCCTGCCTTAAACAATGGGAATTTATTAGCTCAAACCTTACAGGTTTGAGGCTGAGAAAAATGTCCAAATCAAGAAATCAAGGCAATGCTTTCTTCCCCAGGACCAGCTGCTGGTGATTCTTGACATCTGTCACGTGGCAAGACATATGGTGGCATCTGCTAGTCTCTCCCTTTTCTTCTGGGTTGTACTTGCTGCTTTCAGCTTCTTGCTCTAAAGCTTTCTCTCTCTGCATTCATTCCATTTATAAAGGACTCCAGTAAAAGGATTAAGACTCATCCTGTATGAGGTGTGTTACATCTCTCTGAATGAGGTATGTTACATCTTAACTGAAGCAGGCTCATCAAAAGATCCTCTTTACAATGGGTACATGTCTACATAAATGGATTAATTTTAAGAACATGTTTTTTTCTGGGGTACATACAAATTCAATCCACCACAGTGGGTGAAAACTAAGAACAAGAAGCAGAAGGAGCCCCCAGATTGAGTTTAGCCTCAAGGTGAAAATTGACCAAGGCACTCACCATGAGAAACAGGGACCTTCAAATCAGCTGGTGTGTCTCCACTGGCCACATATTAGAGCCTCCTGAGAGGCTTTAAAAAGCAGTAATGTGAGCAGAGACAGTGGCTCAGTGGCAGAATTCTCACCTACCATGCTGGAGGCACGGGTTTAATTCTCGGTGCCTGCCCATGCAAAACAAAGAAACAAAAAGTACTAATGCCTGCCCGGGAGCCTGCCAGATCAATGAAACCAGAGTCTCTTGAGGTGGGGTTGGGCATTTCTCTTTTTCAAAATCTCCAGGTGATTCTAATGTACAGTTGGAGTTCTAAGGCTGTTAGGCTGTGAAGGCTATCAGAATGGTCTGGGTACCTTTAATCCATTCCTCTTTTTGTTTGGGAGCAAACGGGAAACCCATCAATCTTATCAATGAGAAGTGGATGGAGAAATGAAACCATATTACTTAATTTCACTTCAAGCTCCCTAATTTCTTTCCTACAGCTGCAATCATTTCTGAACTTTGAGCCCAAAAGCTGTGTGGGGACAGAGGGCAGCTGACGAAACTTCTTCCTAACAATCAAAGGCTGCTGCAATGATGTCACTTCCAAGACCTGGTGGCCAAAAGAGTGCTGGTCCCCAAATGAGAAAAACAAAGTTGACTGTGAGGTGAGGTTGCTTGTTTCCATTGCTTAAAATTTCAAACTATCTCTTTGGCTCAGGGTATGGCAAAAACAAAAATAAGAAAACAAACCGAAGAGTTATATAAGTTATTTTGGAAGCCTATGGAGCATTTAGCTTGTGTCTGAAAAGGACTGAAAAGAGTTCCAGAAATAATTGGAAACTTTCCCTGTTAGTTTTCTCAGAATCTTAGGGGACCAAATTCAAATGTCTGTGTAGGATGGCAAAGTTACTATAAGTATTGTAAGGTGCTAAGCTTCTGGAACACTGACCAAACAATAGCACCCTGGGTTCTTTGCATTTTAAAAGACTGTACAGGGATATTTAAAAATAGCCAAAGAAAGCCCCTCAGCAGGAATAACTGCCAGCAGGTGGTCAGTTGCAGCCCTCTGCCTTAGAGGCATGGACATGTTTTCTATTTCCAACAAAATCCTATTCTATATTAGGCACTTTTTTTGAAGAAAGCCTTCTGCTTAGGTTTCCATGCTGTAGAGGGGCAATTCTCCTTGTATATCCATGATGAGTCTATGAAGGAACTTACTGGCGAGAATCTGAACTTGATGTCTGCGTAAACCTGCTTTCTTCTCTGAGGGGGGATGGTGGGGGCACATTTTCTAGCTGCGAGGCTGTGGGCAATGCCTTTATATTCTCGCCTCTAAGAGACAGCTAAGTAGATCTGCATGGCAAATGGGGTCAATCAGTACAAGCTACTTCTTTTCATCCCTCATGTGAGTTTGATTTCTTGCTCTCTTTTTCATTTTTGCCTTCCTCACACAAACATTGGAGGCTTTCCACAAAGCAAAGTCACATCAGCAAATAACAGACCGGCTGCAGTGTTTGACATGCCCCGACACCTGGGGATTGCAGTCTCCCCTGGGACAACGCCCTGCTATTGGAGAGCTGTCTCCAGCCTGGCAGCACCTTTGGGACGCCTCAGGGCAGGACATTTGCTGACCACGTGGCCCCTCCAGGTAGAGCTGGCCTTCAGCTAATCTCTCTGAGGTCAGAATCCTTGATCTGTAAAGCACAAAAGACTAGCACCTTGTTCTTTATGAAGACAGTCACAGAAGAGATGGACACCTGTGCCTTTTACTGACAGTGTGAAGTGCCATGATGCTAGAGAAGTTGGCGTCAGCTGGTAAGTTTTTGATAAAGCTCCATCCTTACTGCTTTCACCACTGATCTGTTTTCACTCTGTGCCTCCCCTTATCAGTGAAAGGAAACACTGTGGGTAGATTTGGGTCACTGTGGAAAAACCTAAGATTCAGTGTTTACTGATATCTAGTCTTTCATTAGGCAAAATCTAAACCCTTATCTTTTCCCTCCTAAGTAAAATGCCTTTAGTGTTGTGTGTATGTGTATTAAGTCTCAGCCAATATAGACAAAGTTTAAGGAGGAAAACGCTATCATTTTAAAGTTCGAAGTGAAAAAAGGAAAAGGGCCACTTTGATTATGGCACCATGTACAGAAAATGGAAAGTTCCAAAGTTTTCATGAATCACCGTTCATTATAACAAACATATCACTGTTCTTTTGTGCCTTTCTGCCCTAATCCAGCGACTTACATTTTCTCAGTTTGTTCTTTGCTTTATCAATGACAGATGCCTCCCCGCTCCTTTGGAAATAGCATTTTAACTCAAAAGTCGGTTGTCTAAATTGCATTTGGCTAATGAAATGAGTCATGGAATGAAGGAGAACTGATGCGTTTTTAATTTTTTTTCAAAAGCAGATGCGTTGAGGCAGCTTGTGGGACCTTTGCAATCCACGTGTAACTCATTAAAGGTTCATTAGAAGACTCTCAGATTGAATTTGTTTGTGTAGCCAGTGTTTATAGTTCTCTAGTTGATGATTTATTACTTAAGCTACAGTAGCACTTCCAGTAAGGAGGCAGCATGCAGCTGTGGGCTGTGACTCATATGTGCCCATGTGGCTTTGTCTTGCTTTCAGGTCACCTGAATGAGGACCGTCTGATTTGCTTGGAAGTTTCCTGGCTGGCATTCCAGAAAGAAATGTCGTGGTAAAGGCAGATGTCTGCTAAGACAAGCAGTCTTCAAACATAGCGATGTAAGAACAAATTAGTGGCTTACACACTGCCTGAATAAGGAAGTTAAAAATGTAAGATACTCTTTCTTTTGATGCACTTATCAGACTTGGGAAGCCGCAGCAGTTTATATGTTTTGAAATTGGCAAAACGCAATTTGCTTAGCCTTATTATAGTTCATAATGCACTTTCTTGCACATAATTTTTGCATCCTCATAACAGCCCTGTGAAATGTGTAGAGGGAAGACTATTATTTATGCACATAAATTACATTCCCAAAGATTAAAAGGCTGGACTTTCATTCACTTAGCAGTTGCAGAGCTCCTAAATGGCAGAGTCTGAGAAGGTGGCTTCTGCCATTCCTTTCCCTTACTTAGTTTCCCTATGAATAGGCTTCCATTAGAGTAACACTGGCTTCTTTCCTCTGCCCTTACTAAGGGCATCTAAAGAACATGGGAGAAGTTGCTGGACATGCCCATGCCATGTCTAATTGGTATTATAACTGAAATTTTGATATTTATCTCTTGGACCCAGTGTTTCTGCTTCATAATTCATACTCATCCTGGATTCTGAGTAGAACTCCCATCTCTTCCTGCTCACCCTGGTTCACAAAGGGAAAAATATACAATTGTTGCCTTGTCATCTGCTTTCCTTTTCAAATTTTTATGATGATAAAATTTTAAGATACCTTTAAAATTTGTTATTGATCCAGGATATAATTAACCTAGGGAGTTTTTGACAGGGGTAGGTCAATTGCCTTATTCTTTATAGCTTCCTGGACATAGCTCAGTCCCCATTGTTTAGTAGTTTGAATTGAACCTAAGAGGGGTAATAGTTATTGCCATGGCCTCCTCTCTTTGAACTGTAACTATTCTAACTTCAAATTACACTATCCTTCGATGTTACTTATGTATATATATATAATATATACATATGTTCTGATGATATAAGTTAGATCTGCTTGTTGCAATGTGGAAAACATTGAAAAGTATGACAAAATAAAACTACCAACAATCTCAACAGAGATAAGGATTATTTGTGATTTTTTGCATTTCCTTTCAGACTTTTTCCAGTGTCTCTACTACTCTTGGACTCCGTGTTGCTCTCCGTTTCCTTCTGTCTGTGGCTCTCCTCTGCTTTCTCTGTCTAGACATTAATATCATCTCTCTATAGATTTTGTTTTTCTCACACTTCAATATCATATGAACACTTTCCTTGGTCCTTAAATATGTTCATGAAAAAATAAATTTTAAGGAAGTGACTTATTCCCATAGACTTTAATTTGAGTCCCATTTTGGTTGCCGTTCAAGTTGTTTCCAATTTGTAAATAACACTACCATGAACATCTTCAAATGTAAATCTCTGATCAAAGCTTGTATTATCCCTTAGCTGTGGTGATACAGGCCCAAAAATCATACCTAATTTTTTTTAATGCAACTTTATTGAGATATATTCCCACACCATATAATCCATCCAAAGCATTGCCGGATTTTGGTTTTCAGGTTCTTGACCATGCCACAAGAAAAAATTCAAGGGCATAGCACAGCATAGAATAAGCAGGCAGAAATTTATTAGGTATAACATGTGAGAGGACATGTGAGCACTCTCAGAAAGAAAGAGGTAAGAAAGGTGAGAGGCAAGAGGCAATGTGGGGCCATTTGTTTTTTTCGCATGGGCAGGCACCCTGAATCGAACCTAAGTCCCTGGCATGGCAGGCAAGAACTCTGCCTGCTGAGCCACCATGGCCCATCCCCATTTGTTTTTATAGATTAGCTTTAATTACTACCCCTCCCCCTTCCTTGTTTGGGGCTTTGTGTTCCCTTCCCAGATTTCCAGGGCAGTGTCTGGTGCTAGATAATGCATTTGGGTGGGTCAGTTAGCTCCAGCCTTCTCTGTTGATGACTCTCTCTGGTGGGGTCATTTGGCACCACCCTTCTCCATAGATGACACACTTCCATGGGGGGTCATTTAGCTCCAGATGGGTCAGCTGCTGCTGGATGTTTTCCTTAGGGAGTAGCCCCTGGGTAGGGTTTCTGTGGAAACACAGGCCTTCTTGACCTTGATTAACCATCCTTGCTCAAGAGCTTCTCTCTCCTCTTAGGCCCCTGTTGTAACCTGCCTCAAAAATATACAATCAGTGGCTCATAGGATCATCATTGTGGACTCATCACCACAATCAGTGTTAGAACATTTTTGTTACTCTAAAAAATAAAAATTAAAAAAGAGCACCCAAAACATCCCATATCCCTTATCCCCCTTATTATTTATTTATTTTTTGTTTATTTACTCTTTATTTTATTACTCATCTGCCCATACAGTGGATAAAGGGAGTGTCAGTCACTAGCTTTTCACAATCACATGGTCACACCATAAAAGCTATATAGTTATATAATCATCATCAACAGTCAA
Organism: Myrmecophaga tridactyla; assembly: GCA_004026745.1. Taxonomy (NCBI): domain Eukaryota; kingdom Metazoa; phylum Chordata; class Mammalia; order Pilosa; family Myrmecophagidae; genus Myrmecophaga; species Myrmecophaga tridactyla. Next base: position 25,538 of record PVIY010007851.1, on the reverse strand, counting down.
GGCTATTGGGTTACAGTTCAGCAGTTTCAGGCATTTTCTTCTAACTATTCTAATACACTAGAGACTAAAAAGGAATATCTATATAATGGATAAGAAAAACCTCCAGAATGACCTCTCAAATCCATTTGAAATCTCTTTGCCACTGAAACTTTATTTTGTTTTATTTCATGTCCCACTTTTGGTTAAGAAGTCTTTCTCAATCTCACCATGCCAGGGCCAGGCTCATCCCTGGAAGCGATGTCCCACATTGTCAGGGAGACTTACACCCCTGGGAGTCATGTACTATGGAGGGGGGAAGGCAATGCATTTATTTGTAGAGTTGACTTTGAGAGAGAGGCCACATCTGAGCAACAGAAGAGGGTCTCGGGGGTATATTAGGTTCTAAAGCTGCCAGAATGCAATACACAAGAAATGGAATGGCTTTTATAAAGGAAATTTATTACATCACAAGTTTACAGTTTTAAGGCCATAGAAATGTCCAAATTAAGGCACCAACAAGAAGTCACCTTCGTTCAAGAAAGGCTGATGTTTGTCACATGGAAGGCATGTGACTGGCATCTGCTGGTCTCTAGCTCCAGGGCTCCATTGCTTTCAGCCTTTGTTTTCTGTGGCGGTTCCTCACTTGGCTTCTCCATGGCTGGGTTTCATCTCTTGGCTTCCCTTGGCTCTCTCCAGGTTCTGGCTTGCTTAACATCTCATGGGAAGGCACATGGTGACATGTGCTGGGCTCTGCCTCTGTCTAGGCATCTGCTCTCTTTCTGTAGGCACTCCAGGCATCTCCAAACATCTGTGTCTCTGTCAGCTCTGAAACAACTGTTCTCCAAGCATCTGCATCTGACGTTTCTCCAAAAAGGACTTTAGTAAACTAATCAAGACACACCTTGAATGGGTGCAGTCACATCTCCATCTAATCAAAAGTTCACACCCATAACTGGGTGTGTCACATCTCCATGGAAACAACCCAATCAAAGTTTCCCATCCTAAACAATAGGTCTAGCCTCATGAGATTGGATCAGGATTAAAATATGGCTTTTCTGGGGTATATGATAGTTTCAAACTGACATAGGGGGTAACTCTTAGTATGCCCAGCTTTTGATTCCTTGATAATTATTGCCAATTCACTTTCCTGAAATTTTGGATTCTGAGGGGAATAATCCACAAGTCTTTTGATCTGGATGCATTCTGAAAGCTCGCCATGACAGCCTCTCATTTCTGTTGCTCATGTGATGCTTTGTAATTCAGAATTCTCTCCGCCCAAGGGACATACATACAAGCACATAAACAATGCATACATGCTTATTATTTATACTAATCATAAATGCTTATAGAAAACCAATTCACAAAATTATAGCTTGCAAAAAATTTAATGATGACCACAGTAATTTAATCTTTTCACAAAGCTTTTCCCAAAAGTTTAGTATGCGTCTTTTGGTCTCTACTGTTTCAGCAGTTGTAGGCTATAGTCGGTCAGAGTTCAGAGAGTCTGCTTCCTCAGGGTTTAGGTTCATTCCATTTCTAATCTATTCCAGGTGGCCTCTGAGACTTAAACAAGGATCAGCAAGTCTCTTTACTTGTACTCATCCAAAATATTGACCAAACTGAGTACCATGGTGGACAAATGGAATGAATATGTCACACTTATTATTTTCTTGGCAGTGTTTTGTCAGAAGGAACCAAAATTGTGGGTCTGCTATTCCATTGCCCAACCAGCAGGGACCTCTCTTTAACCAGAGAACAGAGATATTTGTGGTGGTGACGGTTTAATTGCTATTTCTATAGTGGGAAATTCTCAGCAAATCCAACCCAAGTATCTCCTTTGATTAGAAGATTAACACTGTGGTTAACAGTTGTTACCGCAAAGCAGGGTGGCAAGTAATTGGCATGCAAACCCTGTCCCCACCCTCCCAATGCCACACAGACATCCAGAGATTCACCCCCTTCTGTTCCCCAAGTCCAGAGGGGTCTCAGAATTCTCCATGGGGGCTGCTGAAGCAAGTCCATCACAGCTGGCAAATGAAAAGGAACCTGATTGTCACTCCTGCCTTAAACCATAGATACACTGGCTTTGGAAAGGAAACATGGCCAAAGAAGTCACTGAAGTTTTGTCAAATCACTGTGAAGCATGTTCATATTAAACTTATAGTATTTCTGCATGGTGTTTTTCTGCCCTACCCAGCAGACATAATTTCCCACTGAAATGGACGTTTTAGCCAAAACTAAATACAAATCTATCGGCTATTTCAGGTATACTACCTATTTGAAATTATTTGCATACCATCCTGGCTTATCAGAGAGCGCACTATATTAGGAGTCAGAGGACTTGGTCATCAGGCCCGGCTCTGCCATCAACAAGCAGACATGTCCTCAGGTAAGCTACTTGATTGTTAGAGAGTTTAGTTTTCTCCTCCATAAAACACGGGGGTTTGACTAACTGAGCTGTAGGGTCTCTTTCAGCTGGCAAAGTCTAAATCTCTATAAAGTCAATCAGCATTTATGCATTTGCTAAAGGAATATTCCTTTTGATTTAATATAAGTGCTCTTATTCTTGTTAAAACTTTCCACTTATCATAGTCCAGGTGAAGTGATCTACCTTATACATATCTACATGATCTGTGACATTTTTTTCTAGCCAGGAGCATAACTGAGAAGCTCAAATATGGAACCAATTGGGCTCCTGAGCTGTAAAAAGAAAGAACTTTTATTCTTTTTCACCACTCCCCATTAAACTTAACCTATGGAAAAACTCTTTCTCCACTTTGAATCACTTCTTTGACATCTCAGCACTTCTGGTCTTTCTTAGCTAATAAAAGTCCACTCTAGTTGAAAAATCAAGGCACCATGTTCTCAATTCTACTTTAATCTTCTCCCGTCCCCTGGCTCAGGCTCAGATATCTGTACTGGCTGTAATCGGGGGGAAGTGCCATTATTGGCACCAGCTGTTTCTCTCTTTCCTCTCTCCACACCCCTCCCTGCTCACTGGCTGCTGTTTTGAGCCATTCCTGGTATTGGGCTCCTGGGGGAGGAGAGGTGAGAAGGAAAGGTGTGAAGGTTTTACTTCTCTGGTAGAGTTGTAATCTGTAGCTTCGAGGGAAACAAAGGGCCCACACCTGCAAAGGTTTCTCATCATCTCCTGGCGTGTTCCTCACGGATGCTCTAAATTTCTGAGATTCAAACTATAGTCCAGGGGCTTTGGCTTCACCCAGGAGCTTGTTAGATATGCACAACATTGAACCCCATCCCACATCTACTGAAGCAGCACCTGCATTGTAAAAAGAACTCCAGGTGATTTGCTTGCATATTCAAATTAGAGAGGCCTCTTAAAATGGGCAACACCTACAAAATACACTTGGAATCCTCTAGTGCACTGGTACGTAAACATCTACCATAAGGTTATAAATAATAAAACAGTGAGACAGAAAATGGATGAAAAATGAATGAAAGGAAAAGATGAGGTGGCAAACGTTTAACACTAATTAGATCAGATGGAATGAGTTTCAGAGTGAGTAGAAGTTACATCTGACTCCATTAACGTTTGTGTAAGTCTGATTTTCAGTTTATTTTTCCCATTGTGTTTCGGTTACATGTTGTTTTTCCATTTTTTCTTAATTGCTTTCCCTACCATGTCTTCATCTTCACCCTCCGAAAACTCAATGCTAAGTCAGCAGTTTGGGTTCTTTATTTGTTTAGTTCATGTGATTCAGGGATTTCTTTTGTAAACTTGGTAAACTTTTCCATATTTCCAGTTATACTGTTAGTGGCTTTGGAACGCTTTTTTTTTCCATTTATAGTACCTTGTTGAAGTTGTTGAGTCTTGCAACTGTTAACGATTCAGTTATTTGTCATAAAAATGTGGTTGGGAAGGGGGAAGAGTGGGGGATGGTGTTGTGTGTGTGTATCTGTTTAATGAGAGTAAGTTAAAATACTTGCAAAGAAATTCCCTAACTTAGAATTTTTGTTGGTAGGGGCGAAATAAAACTGCAATTTGTCGTTCTGTCAGTGGGCCAGCATGCACTCTTTACATGTTAAAAACATACACATTTCAACATTTTTGTTTCTTTTAATTTTAACTGACTTATCTGAACAGCTTTGGGGTAGACTTAATTTCTGCATGCCATCTGTTTCCACTGGATATGAGACTATTCTGTTTGGCTTAGACACAGCATGGTTAATTTCCCCATCACTTGTCTGGATGCAGATATTTATGTTGTATTTTGTTCATGTAACCTTATTTCAATACTTGAACTTATTCTGCATCTTCTGACAAATGACCCCCTTAACTTTTTGGGATTTTTAAATAGTTAAGAAAGTTTGAGGTAAGCTAATAGCCAGTAGTTTTTCTTCCATCCTTCACATTTCCCTATTATGCACACTTACTCATTACCCCCAATGTCTCTAACGTGTGAGTACCATAATTTTCACTTTGATCTCCCAACTCTTCCTTCTTCCATCACAGGGCTGACCTGAGGCAGAATTATGCAATTGGTCTTTGGTTATGAGGCCTTTGCTTGTTTGTTTGTTTTAAATATGCTTTTTATTTTGGAATGATTTTAGATTGCTAAGAGTTCCTATATACCCTTCTCCCAGTTTCTCCTATTGTTAAACATCTGACAAAACTAAGAAATTGACATTGGTACATTGATCACTATTAACCAGACTCCAGAGACCATTCAGGTTTCACTAGTTTTTCCACTAATAGCCATTTTCTCTCCTAGGATACCATGTTATATAGTTGGATAGATAGGTGGGCAAGCATTTAATCTTTTCCAGGGCTAAGAGGTGGACAGGAAGAGGCAGGGGAGGAATGGAAAGTTGTGTTTTCTTTCTAGAGCCTTCAAAACCATTCAAATTAAGCAGCTGCCTTCTCTTCCAAGAAGTAAGTCCTGCCCTGGCCCCTAATCCATTTGTAATGCTCTTTAAAAGAGAGAGAGCCAGTGGGGGGTGGGTGGGGAGTAAACCATGGTCTGGAGCTAGGTCTAAGTAAGGCCAAATTTCCATTTAAGGGATGAAAAGCCTGGGAGTCTGTGGGTACATGGTGGGATTTTCCAGCAGAAAACTGTGGTGTAGATGTTCTCCCATCATCTATCTTTGGGAATCAGACAGTTCTTAATTGTTTTGCCCAGGCAGTGGGTTGTACTTTACTTTGTATGTGATAATCTCTATCTCTCTCTATAGAGAGAGATAGAGAGAGATGGCTTTCTTGCTGGCTTCTTTCTTTTAATAGACTTTTGTTTTTCAACTTTTTCTTGTGTCTCTCATGATTTCTACTGCCCATCTGTTTATCATGCAACTGGGGGAAGTTACCTGATACCCAATCCATATTCTGAACCATTCCAGAAGTCATCTGTAGACACTGATGCTCGGGTTGATGGTCTGGGCACTCTGTTGAGGGTGGCCTCTGGGGGAAGGAGCAGACCAGGAGAGGAGGCATTAATGTATCCATAAGGCCTGGGAGTTGGTGGCTAATTAGTCTAGTTTCCTTGCCCCTGGGATGGGACCATTCTGTGCCAGGACCTACATCATCATGACCCAAAAGAACTTTCTGTAATGGTGGAAATGTTCCTTATTCTGCCTTATATAATATGGTAGCCACTAGCCACATGTCCCATTGAGCATCTGAAATGTGGCTAGTACAAATGAGGAACTGAAAAATTAATTTAACTCATTTAAGTAGCATTGTGTTGGGCATACAAGAATGTCAGTTCTCAGAGGGTCCCCAGTGGGCTTCAGCTCCAGTTGCCCATTTTGATAATCCACTTGCTAATAGACCCTTCATAGACTTTCCTCCCTTCCCTACTTCATTTTCCCACACCACTGAGTTCCCTGGATTTCCTCCTAAATAAATGACTTGCTTCAAAATCCTTTGCCCAGGGACTGCTTTGAGGGGAGGCCCACCTACGAAGTGTTTGTACTTGGTCCTCCTATACACCTCCGTCCCTGTGTCCCTGTAACTCTGTGGGTCTAACTATGTCAGGGTGTTGATGGGGGACTTTCCTCGTGCACAGCCAAGGCATAAATACACTACTGTGATGGGTAGAAATCAGCCGCAAATGTTTTCTTCCATTCTCAAAGGCTATGTTCTAAGACTCTGGTGTGTACTACACAGAAAGTACAAAGGAAATTGTTCTGTTTATTCTTTCTGGCTCTTGTTTTATTGCCACATAGAAATCAAATCATCTATGTCCTTGGGCTTTTGCTATAGGTCAGATTTTTCTCTTATAGGGAAATAGAAATACGAAATGAGATAGAAATGACTATTGCATATTTAAAGGAAGATATTGTTCAAAGTATAAAACAGTCTGCTTGTTAAGAAAGAATATATTGCTTTATCCAAACTCTCCTTGCTTCAGTTCCCTACTTGCTTAGGAGTGATGTTTGCTGTCAGGAAGGATATCCTTTTCAGGGAATAGGGACACGAGCAAAGGAACAGATGCTAGAAAACATGGGGTTCAAACACAACTGATGTTCTCCCACCATATCCCATGTACCCCTCTTGGTGCTTCTCAGATACCACTGTGTAGGTGTCCTTCTTTGCCTTTACTCACTTTTAGGTCTGTAGATTTATATGTATTAATTTACAGAAGATTTGAAAAGAGCAAGAGTTTCTAAGCCAAAGGGTGCTGTGGCATTCCTGTGACATGCAAGAAACTTCAATGCTGCTAGAGGGAATGCCTTCATTACAACACAAGTGAAGGCTGACCTGCCAAGAAATATCCTTTGCTTTCAGGAAGCAATATCATGCTGTCACTTCAGGATGCTCATTTTATAATGAATACAAAACATGTTACTTTTGAATACATTTGAGTTTTTCCTGTTATCTTTTATGATTTTTTCCCTGTATCTTTCTGTCTTCTTGTGCTGGTCCTAGAATTTGAGAGGAGGAAGCAAAGCTGCCATTTTCCCTGGATGACATGATGATATATGTAGAAAATCCTAAAGAATGTACAGAGAAAATATTAGAATTAATAAGTGGGTTTGGCAAGATCACAGAATACAGGGTTTGTATATAACATCAGTTATATTTGATACATCGGCAATAAAGAAAAAATCATTTAAAAAAACTGATGTCAAATAAAACAGCATCAAAAACAATAAATCGCTGGGCATATGGCTACTTTTGGTGGGATGTTGAACGTTTACAGAATATTTTATTTGTGAATGTAGCCTCCTTGTTTTTTTTGGGTCAGGGATAACAAAGGAGATAATTCTCCAAGTTTTGTTAATTTGTTAGATAAAAATGGGGCAGCATTTGCTGCTGGAGTCTACACCCTGTGAGATTATTTCAATTAGATTTTCCCTGAGATGTCAAAGAGAGGGAAGTGTTTTCATTAATTTAATGGAAGCACTGAACCCAGACATTAGTCAAAAGTTTGTTTCTGCCAGAGATTTAATGTTGGCAAAAGAATTTATTTCATCCTCTTTTTTAATAATGACACATTTATTTGATATTTTATTCTCTCAATATCCACTTCAAAGATATTTCCACAAAATAAAATAATATTTTATATTCATGGCTTAGGCTTTTTCATAAGAAAATTATTTTTCTTCTTTCTTCCCTCCTTTTCCTTCCCCTCAGTCTTCATCTTTCTATTTCTGTTTCTCTCTCCCTCTCTTTTTTCCTTTCTTAAACTGTCTTGACTGGAGAGACAAAAATAATTCCCTATTGTACCCTAGCTGGTGGGTTTTCTCACTCATCAGAACACTTATTTTTTCCATTGCTCTTATCCTTTCATAATAGAATAGTCAATAAATCTTGTAGTTATCCCCTGCCCCACCAGTATTCATCACAGGATTTTCCTATAATGTCCCATTCTCAGTTTAATCCAATCCCTGCTTAGTTTTTAGGCTAATCTTTTCTTACTACTGGAACTTTAGCCATGTCATGTTACTTGGTCTGCCCAACACATGCTCAGCTTTCCCACCTCCCTTTTCCTTTGTTTATGATGCTTCCTTCCTCTGTCTGTAATGGGCCCAACATCTGCCCCCCTTTCACTTGCTACAGGCTGATTTTTTCTTTAGAGCCCAATTCATATTCTTACATGTTTTTCCCAGTCCCGGTCCCTTGAGTCATTGTCTCATCCCACTGCTACCCTAGCACACTTTCGTGCATTTCTTAAAGGGCTTACCATACTCAGTATGGGCTTAGACTTCTGTATCTCCGAGTTTCTCCTGCAATATAATTGCAGTCTCTGATTGATGTTGATAATTCCCTAGAATCTAGCCTAGTACCTTGTACATAATAGGTGCCTAATACATATTATTATCCTCATTTATTGATTCATTTCAAGATGTTAAATTAATAGAGTTTCTATGCTACTAATAATCTCAAAACTCCAAGCATTTGAGAAAATATAGGTGGGTTGGCTTCTAGGGTATTTAAGGTATTCTGAACCAGAATATACTGGAATTAATGTGACTGAATCCTAAAGTGGTACAGTTTTGAATCTCAGAATATGTTTTGATTAAGAAATTTCTTACACCAGAGCTATTCAAATCTCTAATTCAAGCAATAAAGAGGACTGGCCAACCAAAATGATAGATTAATTAAATAAATTATGTTTTATCACTATCATGTACATACAACTAGATACATTATATATATAAACTAGATACAGTAAATTCTAACTAAAATATTGTAACATTCTTCAATAAAGATGGCTATTTATAATGAGTATATGTTGTTTGTGTGAAAAGGAGATGCTTACTAAATGCTTTAAAACAATTTGTTATCATAAATAGATGAAATAGTCCTCCACCCTACTCTTGCTAATTATGTCGATTTGTTTCCAAACTCTTTTTGATAGTTGAATTATGAGTAAACTTTAACCCAAACCATAATTTCCAAATTAACAGCCTGTGAATTAATGAGGTTTCTGCCAAGAGCCATTCAGCTTACACACATAAAAATTGAAGTCACACGTTATAACTTAAAATCAGCCACATTCACTTTGAAAATGCACTAAAAAAAGAATATATACGCAATTCCATTGAATGACTAACTACTGTCTCAAGCAAAAAAGCTATATTGTTCTAAAATACTATAGACTATGCTTATAAAAATAACTTTATTGGTCCAACATGCCATTATTTCTCCTTTGGATAGAATAAATCAGAGGAACTAACTAATGAGTTTTGTACAGGTTGAATGTGCATAAACTTTCTTGAACTCTAGTTTTACCTATGCCTCACAGCTTCTTACTTACAATTTTTGTTTACTTTCAGCAAAATGTGCTTCTTTGTTTCAAAATAAACAGGCTATAAAAAATCTTGTAAGTCATCTTGGGATTTAGAAAGCTCTTACCAAACAAAAGTCTTAATGTGTTCGGTGTCCACCTTGAAATGTAAGGGTGAAAGTGGTTGGCCAGTTGCACTTGAGGTTTTGTGGGAGCCAAAACCTTCGGAAAGGCACTTGAGATGCTTTTCAATATCCTCAGATTCAACCAGGTTTTCTAGTACTGAGTGAGCTCTTTGAAATTATAAATGATGTATGCATGTAGCTTGAAATGTTCCTGTGTAGATAGTACAAGCCTTAGTAAAGACTAAGGCCATGGGGCATGTTAAGTAATCAGGATATTTTTTTTTCCTTTTTATAAAGACATCAATATATCTCCAAGATGAAAGAGCTTAGTCTTGAATGTTAGAAGCATAACAAAATTATGACCCCTGGCATATGTGTGGAGAAGAGTATAAGTTTCATGTAGGTGAGATAGATTACTGGTTTAGACAATTTTTGTGAGGCTCCACATCATCTACATTTTTCTCATTTGAAGAAGGAACATGGAGAAAGTTTTCTGTTTGCCCAGAGTCCAGTCACCCCCTACGTCTTTGATTATGAATAGATATGACAGATTTTTCCCTCAATTTTGTCAGAGTTCATACTAGCCAAGATTTCAAAGCCCCTATTGCTTCAAGGATTTTACTCTTTGTGTAGACATAGCTACTTCAGAAAATAAATAGGCAACAGATAGTATACTTATAAGGTATTGAGACAAATTTTGGTAAATGACTTGTGGAATTGATCATATTTTTATGGCTACTCTTGGTATGTCCTTGAATTGGTGAACAGAGATGTCCAGCATAGACAGTAATTTTTTTAAATGGTCATTGGAACTTTTATATTGTTCACAATCAAGAGGGTGGTTTCTTCACTGCTAGGAAAGGGAAAATGTTAATTACATTTCCTAGCTTTAAGATGAGATCATTTATTTAAGTGAAATGTTTAATATGGTGGTACTTTGCAATTGTTTTGGCTCTGTAAACTTTGCTTGCAAGATAATATTTGGTTTGGAGTGGAATCATTTAAAGAACACACTTTAAAAAACCTCTTTAAATGTGATATGGCATGGTACGTATTTAATCTGGTAAGCCCCACGTAAACCAAGGAATCCCAGCTTTCCAGGCAGGAGAGCAATGTGTGAACTCTGCCTCATAATCGTAGGCAAGTTAAGGGATGAGACCCACTCAGTCCATGTGATCCAAGATGGTCCAGCCCTTTTTTTTCTCTTGCTAAAAGTTGGTCTGCTTGATAGCTTTCAGGCTAGAAAATCTTACCTAAGTAGAGAATTGTGATATGCATTTTCTTTCATAATGGGAATTAAACTGTAAGATTAGATATTCTCCTCTTCAAGAGAATCTGTTTATTTTTTTGGATGGGCTAAGTGGAAATATCTCTTTTTAAATCTCCTTTATTAAATTCTTTGAGCTTCAAACACTTCAGAAAAGAGAAAATATATTTTGAGTTGCTGGAGAGATGAGATGTTTTTATATAAAATGTTTCTAGGTAACTTCTTTAGATAACTATGTGAATCTGGTTATGCCGAGATAAAAAACAACCTCAAATCTCAATGGCTTAAAACAAAAAAAGGTTTATTCCCTGCCCCATTGAGGGTTGACTGGCCACCATCTTGCCATCAACTTCACTCTTGAACCCAGATTGGACTTGGAGGTCATCAAGGCACAGGGAAGGAAGAAAGTGGTGATGGAAGCTCTGGTTCATCCACTCAGATTCCAAGTCCCAAAGTCACACATTAAGTAGAGTTGGTGCCCAAAAAGGGAAAGCCAGACTATTTCTGAAAAGACTTCACAGACATCACACTCTTTTCTATACTTACAATTTGTAAAAATCAATTTAATTTTCACTAAAGTCTTCATTCATTTGTCTATCTCTGTAGAATGTATTTCTAGTAGAGGTGACAGATTAGGGACCCTTGGAAGACATGCATTGTTCCCTCCTTATCACAAATGAGGTTCAATTTCAAAGAATAATGACAGTAAATGTTAGCTGGGAGTAGGGATTTGACAATGTTTATGTGATATTATTTCTCAGAGTTACAAACCAGAATGTTCAAATCGTTAGCATCAAAGAGCTTTAAAATTGGCATGACTTTCTTATACATGAATCTTCTGGCTAGTTTTCTTTGCCCTGTGTGGTAGTCAGGTTCAGGTGTCAACTTGGCCAGGTGATGGTGCCTAGTTCTGTTGCTGCATACTTGAATCATCAGCATATGAAATTCATCTATGGCTGATTACATCTGCAGTCCACTAAGGGGAGTGACCTCCCCAATGCGAGTGATATTTAGTTTAATTAGCTGGAGGCTTAAAAGAGAGAGCTCAACACAGCACAGCCCAAGAGCTGGCATACTTCATCTCAGCACTCCCACTCAGCTCAGACATTTGGAGATGCAGAAAGGAATCGCCCTGGGAAAATCTTTTGGAATCCAGAAGCCGGGAGAGAAGGCCAGCAGACATCACCCTGTACTTTCCTGTGGAAAAGAGAACCTCAGGTGAAAATTAGCTGCCTTTCCTCTGAAGAACTATAAGTTTTTAACTAAATAAATCTCCTTTTATTAAAAGCAAATTCATCTCTGGTATGTTACATTCTGGCAGCTTTGACAGACTAAAACACCCTGTAAAAGGTAAGCAAATATGAGACCCTAGATTGAGTGAGGAAGCTTAGATATTGATTCTAAGGAAAAGCATCTGCAGTGACTCTGTCCTCCAAGGGCTAGTGAGTCTTGGTTTTGCTTATTATTATTCTCATAGTTTGCATTTTTTTAGAAATGTGAATTATCAATAAATGCCTTACAGTTTTAAATTAAAAATGTAATCATGGCTTGTTCACAGATAATAAAGTAACTGATAAGAGAAAGCCATTTTAATAGTGGGAAAAGTTTCCACTTCATTTGGGTTCTTAAGAGTTTGGTAGAGCACACTTGTCTACAGGCAATTTCAGTGTTTCTGTGATGAAATGTGCTTTGTCATGTAGGTTAAAATGAAAGTAATAATAATGACAATTATTTCAATGTAAGGAAGCATTACTCTAGTGTTCATGAAATTTTTTTATGATTAAACATTACTATAGAGAATATTTATATTTAATTTCCTTTAAATAATTTTTTGAAAGTTTAATTAAATCTTTGTTAGCTCCTGAGTTTTATCTTTGTTTGCCTTCACATGATGGTTTTCTTTTTGCTTACCTGTCAGTTAAATTAAATCTAGATTTTTCAAATAAAATGTCATATTCATTAGTGGGTTAAATACTTATTTTAATGGGTAGTTGCAAGTATATTTTTCTTAACAATAGGATATATAATATGAGGGTGTGTTGCATGCAATAAAGTATATTGTTTAATAAAACTTTTATTATAGTTACTCATACATAGGTCTGTGTGTGTGTATAGCTGTGTGTCTAGGTTGTGATATGAGACACTGTCGAGAAGTTTGAACAAATGGACTTAAAGCTTATCTTGTGCACAAGGAGATTCAAATTGTAATCAGAATGTTCAATTCAAACTTGGGTCAGAAAATAGGTTGGTAAAAGAAAACACTTTTTTTTCATGATGTATTAAAATATCTGATTATAAATTAGAAGGAAAGTATAAAAGAAAAATCACAGTGTGATTATATATATAATTCTAGCAAATTTCTGTAGCAGAGAGCAGTTAACATATCTTCAAACAAGTTTCTGCTTGTATATGTATTCTGAAATCCAATTAAAATTGTTTACCTTGATCGGAAGCAGACATTATAGTGTAACTTAGGTTGACTTCAGATTCAAACCTTGAAACAAAGTATGCCATCATTTAATATAATTAAGATAAGTTATTTCTGAGATTATGTAACTATTAAAGTCCAAGTCAGGAGGGAGTAAACCATGCAGTGTACTCCAGGTTCAACTTCAGTTCAGAGGTGGCTGTGTGTTTCTCTGTTAAATGGAGCTTCTGTTCAAAGAAAATCCGCAGTTGTGCTTGAGTTTGGAAGCATTTTTCTCAAATGCAAATTCTTCTTTTACACTTCTGGCAGAAAATAGATGGCACACTCAAAAGGGATGATTGAGGAGAGTTCAATGAAGGGGATATTTGTAGGATGTGGGAAGGGTACAGTCAACTGATAAGGATGAAGCACTCCAAAACTAGCAGTGGGGAGCTTTACCTCTCCAGGCAGAAAAAGGGGCAGGGAGAAGAGCAGGTTATTAGACTGGAGAGAGTTTTAGCCATAGGAGAGTTCCACCTGGCAGGAGCAGTGGTTCTAGGTAAAAGATCACACCCTTCGCAAACCACCACCTAGGAGGGAGGGAGCCAGAGAATAAATTCCCCAATATTGCTTGTCTCCTGTTTATTTACCTCCCACTAATGCTTTGCACAGGTCAAACCATTCAGACACCAGAGGACAAAGAAGCCCAAATGTTGCACTCCACAGAGGGCCATGTAGACCAGTACAGAGAGGCTCAGAGAAGGATGGAGAAGGGCAGAGTGGACATGAAGGTCCAAAAGGGGACTATCCAACAGAGCCCTCTTTATGTAAAATTTTGGCATGGGAAGATTTATGACCTTGAAACTCTTAATTGTCTTCAACTATGGGGATATCTGTTCTATTTGATGGAAATTACTGTTAACTTCTATTGAGGATAACTAAATAAAAAAGAAGGCAGGATTTCGATTAGGAAAGGGGGTTGTGAAGGTCATTTTATGCGTCAACTTTGTGAGATTATAATACCCAGTTATTTAATCAAACACTAATCGAAGTGAAAGTGTTTTGTAATGGGGTTAACATCTATAATTACTTGTCTTGGAGTAAAGGAAATTATTCTTCATAGTGTTGGTGGGTCTTATCCAATCAGTTGAAGACCTTAAGAGGAAAAATTCATGTTTCCTACAGAAGAAATTCTACTTCAAGGCTGCAACATCAAATTCTGAGTTTCCAGCCTGCTGGTCTACCCTATTGATTCACACTTGCTGACCCCCACAACTATGGGAGTCAATTCCTTAAAATAAATCTGTTATAAATATAAATATAGGTATAGATATAGAGATATAAAGATATGCATATAAATATACAAATATAATTATAAATACAAAGGGAACTGAAGAAAGGTGAGCGATGGCCTTTGTGCTGTGATATGGGAGATGTTGCTGAAGAAAGCTCCCTTGACAGTTCAGAGTCATGGAAATAGAAAGTCTTCATCATTATGTGGACAAACCAAAGAAAAAATGATGCTTTGGCAGTCATGTTACTGCAATAAAGTCAGGCAAATTTGCTATCAGAATTTGAAAGCATAGCAGAGGGTATGTCCTCTAATTTTTAAAAAGCAGAAACCAGTTATTATTTATTAATAAGTTATTCATTATATGTTATTAAAATGTATTAAACTATCAACTATTAGTAGGATATGTGGACAGAACACTGAATAATTTCTTATTGTTTAATTTTAGTGATTGTAAAGTAATTTAATAAATGATTTGAAGGAATTGGTTCATTCCTTCATTCCTCTAACTGTAATCCTACATAAGCTGTTCTATTTCTCAAACCTGAATTGTTCAACATGGGAGTTTCAAATGTTTTATGATGTAAGGGTGTCTACTTTGAGATTTTAAATGAATATTTATCCCAAATAGTGGACACATAAGCAGATGCATTAAAAAAATTTTTTTTTTTACTAATTTTTAAATTAAAATATGATAAGAAAGAAACACATTCTTAACATATGGTCATTCCGTTCTATGTATATTAATCATCAGGATCATTTCTTAGAACATTTGCATCAATTCAGAAAAAGAAATAAAAAGACAACAGAAAAAAATTCATACATACCATACCCCTCACCCCTCCCTTTCATTGATCACTAGCATTTCAATCTAAGTTTATTTTAACATTTGTTTCCCTATTATTTATTTTTATTCCATATATTTTACTCATCTGTTGATAAGGTAGATAAAAGGAGCATCAGACATAAGGTTTTCACAATCACACAGGCACATTGTGAAAGCTATATCATTATACAATCATCTTCAATAAACATAGCTACTGGAACACAGCCCTACATTTTCAGGCAGTTTCCTCCAGCCTCTCCATTACATCTTGACTAACAAGGTAATATCTATTTAATGCATAAGAATAACCTCCAGGATGACCTCTCGACTCTGTCTGGAATGTCTCAGCCATTGACACTTTTTCTTGTCTCATTTTGCTTTCCCCCCTTTTGGTCGAGAAGGAGCAGATGCATTTAAATTAATTTTATTGATTGTCTTCCTCTTTATGTGAAATGTTATAGTGGCATATTTATGTTATGACATCTCAGAAGTGATGCACTTTGCTTTTCCTGATGGTTTGATACAATTCATTCCTTTTTTTTTTTTTAAAGGAGAACTTTTATTTTTATGTGCAGAAGGTCAACATTCAACACAGTTTAGTGGCAAGTTCTTTAGCTTTTGCCGTCTCCATCTTGGCAATGCGAGCCACAGATTTTGGACCCAAGACATTGCCTCCCCAGTGACAGCGGATCTCATCATATCTGTCATTGTAATTGATCCTAATAGCTTCCACCAGCTTAGTTAGTGCTCCTTTGTCTTCTAAGTTGATGTGTGTAAAGGCAACGGTGGTACAGGTCTTCCTGTGGATGAGGCGTCCCAGCCTGGCCTTCCCCTTGATGATGCAGTAGGGGACCCCCACTTTGTGACACAAGGCAGGCAGGAAGACAACCAGCTGGAAGACAGCTATACAATTCATTCTTAGGCAGAAATAAATTTGCATGAATGGGCTCTGGAAGACTGTCATCTTGACTTGAATATATTATGCTGTAACATGTAAGAAGTTGATATTCTTGTGGATGTGGACTCTGAAAAGACAAAATATAAGGTAGGTATCTAAGGATTTTCCAAATCTCACAGTTTTCACAGTTCTTAAAAATTAATCATGTGTCTACCTCTTTGTCTCATAGTATTCCCAAAAGAATGGATCGGAGGCAAAAGTACTGTTTCAGTTTGTTAAAGTTGCCTAAATGTGATATACCAGAAGTAGGGTGGCTTTTAAAATGGGAATTTATTACCTTACAAATATACAGTTCTAAGGCCATAAAAGTGTCCAATTTAAGGCATCAACAGGATAATACCTTCTTTGAAGAAAGATTGCCAGCATCTGGGACACCTCTGTCACATGGAAAAGCACATGGCTGGTGTCTGCTGGCCCTTCACTCCCAGGTTTCATTGCTTTCAGCTTCTGGTTCCAGTAGTTTCCTTTTTGGGTCCTGTGGGTCCTCTCTTGGCTTCTCTGGGCTTTTCTCTCCGAGCTGACTCTGCTTTTTATGTCCTTCATCTTTTCAAAAAGTACTCCAGTAAAAGGATTAAGACCCACCTTGAATGGATTGGTTCACATCTCAGTTGAAATAACCTAACCAAAAGGTCCCACCCACTATAGGTCTTCACCCTTAGGAATGGACTAAAGGAGTATGGCCTTGTCTGAGTTACATAGCTTCAAACCAGCACAAGTGGGTATTTTTGCTGTTGGAATTTACATTCTTATGTTTCATTCTCATTCATTCACCTTCAGATTCATTTAACTTCCAGGTGACTTCCTTGTATGTTTATTGAACACCTAGCAAGTGCAAATCTCTGTGGCAGGTAGATGGAAAATGAGTAAGTCACAGTTCCTGCCTACAGTCCTGCTACCAAAATTGTCTTTGAAATAAAAAGTGATGCATCTAACTCCAAATTTGAAAAATTCTTTGTGGTGCCACATTACCCATGGTATAAAATCTTCACACATTTTTTTACTATTCGAGTTTCTTTTCATTCTGGCCCTAACTAGGTGTTTTGAATTATAAATACTTATTTTATGCCCCCTCCCACCACACTCACCATGTCTTGATCACCTTATTTTAATACATATTTTCTCTAGTTCTGATATAAAAATTTAATCACTCTGTTATTTCATTATATACAGTTATTGAAGTACAGAGATGAATTAATTAAGTACCATGTTATTGCCCCTAAGTCACTTTATGGTAATAAGTTCCTGTGTATGAGCATTTGTGGGCAGGGATTTTTGTCCTGTACCCTCAGATCCTGGTCCATAATAAATGCTCCCCCCAAAAATTTCTGCTGTAAGAATAAAAACATAGGGGAGACAATGGGAATGCTCACATAATTATACTACAAATCAGTGTGTTATATATGTTCCACTAAATGGCATGAGTCAAACACTGCACAGCATCTCAGATTCAGGGACTGAGATTATTAGAATGGAGGACCTGAAGAAAAACTTAAACGAACAGAGATTGAGATGGTTTTTTTAACCATCCAGACTTTGTTAGATGATGGCAGGCAAAAGGTGCTTTCTTGGACCTCCACTTTCAGTTTCTTCTCACTTGCAAAATCCTAATGCAGAGAAGGGAAGGTATGTTTACTGTCTCATGCCAGCTCTGAAGCAAGGTAGTGGCTGCTGGAAGCTTGGTCTTGAGCTGTACGCTTAGTTAGGCCCAGTTTGGGCCAATCAGAAGTGCCTTCTTGAAAAAGTTCTGAGTAATTGCCACAAACTGGGTCACATTTATGTCACAGGATTCAGAAGCTCTTACAAGCAGTAGAAGTAGCCTTTGGATTCCATTTTGTCATATAAGCAGTAGTAGAGAAGCTCTGAAGGGAAATAACTCCCCTTGTGATCCTTCGATTATATTCTCAACAATTTATTTCTTCATGTTAAGGTTTTCCTACCTTTAAGATGAACGCTGAAGGCCAAGCTACCCCACCTGTGAGTCCAGGGGCTAAGGTACCTGTGATGGTTAGGTTCTGGTGTCAACTTGGCCAAATAATTATGCCCAGTTGTCTGGTCAGGCAAGTAGTGGCCTGACCATTGCTACAAGGATATTTCATGGCTGGTTGATAAACCAGAAAGCTGGTGTATTAAGTCATCAGTCAGTTGATTGCTTCTATGGCTGATTACATCTGTGATCAACTCAGTTGTGTCTCCTATAAGGAGATATTACAATCAGTGGAAGAAAAGAGACTCTTTCACTGCTTCTTCAGCCAGCGAGCCTCTCCTGTGGAGTTCATCCAGACATTCATCAGAGCCGCCAGCTTCACAGCCTGCCTTATGGATTTTGGATTCTTCCATTCCCAGGGTTGTGTGAAACACCTTTATAAATCTCATATTTACGGATCTCTCCTGTTGGTTCTGTTTCTCTAGAGAACCCTGACTAACACAGCTTGGTATCAGGAGTGGTTCTTGAGAAATAGAATCTTACAAGTGGGTTTTTACAATTGGTTTTCTACTCTGACTAGACTCAGAGGCACTTAATCGCTCTGTTTCTAGTAATCAAGATGGTACAGACAGTCCATGGGGTGAACTGGCAAAAGAGATACTCAAAATATCACCATGAAAATCTGCTCATTGTGTGCTTATATGAGGCAAGGCTCTGGGTGATAATGTTTTTGACATTTTTATGTAGTTTTGTGGAATTAAGAGGCATAATGATGTCGGCTGGCCATTGTTAGATACGCTGGATACAGTGATGAGGGAAAGGGAAGAGCTGAAGGCTTCAAATTCTAAACTTCACTGTATGAATGATGTAAAAGTTTCCATTTTTGCCCTGAAAAAATATCTTCTTCCCTGTGGTCACAGACTTGAGATCTCTGAAATCCAGACACAAAGCCTCATTGTGCATGTAGCATATTTACAAAATAAACTAAAATCTCAAACTGTCAGTGTGTCTGCTATTAAAGTAAGGGCTTTGATTGGAAAAGAATAGGATCCTGAAATGTGGGGTGGTGATATATGGCTGGATAATGATGGCAATGGGGAGACAGGATCTTTGGAATCTGCTGAGCCTTTGATAGATAGATCTGTAATGGACTGCCTCAAGGAAAGAACTTCCAGACCTCCAGTCTCCTTAGAGGAATCTGCCATCCAACCTCTACCTAACGAGATTAACCCTGCTAACCCTGTATAGACCTCCCCTGGGGAAACAGCCCTCACTCCTCTGTCTGGAACCACTAATCCTGTTTCACCAGGTGAAACTGCAGTGGAATACCCTGAGGTAAATGGCTTGAAGGACACCTCTTTTTCTTTTTGTGACCCACCCCCACCACACCTCTTTTCTTCAAGATGTATAACTAGACTGAAATCCCAACAGGCCCAAAAGGTGAGATACAAAGTATGACCCATGAGGAGGTAGTACACTATACTCCAAAAGAATTGCATGAATTTTCCAAACTATATAGACAGAAATCAAAGGAATGTGTGTGGGAATGGATTTTAAGGGTTAGGGGTAATGGTGGAAGGAATATAAAGTTATCAAGCTGAATTTATTGATATGGGCCCACTAAGCAGAGATTCTGCATTCAATGCTGTAGCTTGAGGGGTTAGAAAGAGTATTAACAGTTTGTTTGGATGATAGGCTGAAACATGGATTCAAAAGTAGCTGCCATTACCTGAGGTTGAAATGCCAGAATTGCCCTGGTACAATGTAGATGAGGGGATCCAGAGGCTTAGAGAGATGGGAATGCTAGAGTGGACTTATCATGGAAGACCTGCTCACACACTCCAGGAATGTCCAGAAGACGTAGCTTTCAACAGAACCTTGAGAAAGAAATAAGACTAGCTTCATCATCCCTAAAGAGTTCTGTAGTCTCCCTTCTCTGAAGTTCAGATATTACTGTAGGAATTATTGCCATTGAGCTGGAGTCCTTAAACACGATGGGGATTATTGGATCCTGAGTTAGCAGAAGTCATGTGGTGACAGTTAATTACCATAGACAAGGAGGGTGTGGCCACCATAATGGACAGCAGACTCAAAGCAGCCGCCAAAATAATCTGACAGAGACTTGTGGCATTGGGTAGCAGATCATGGGGTACCTAACCTAGAAGTAACATAGATGGGCAGTCTAGTAAATTCTTGTTTGAACTGTATAAGCAGAAAAATTCTAGGTCAAGTGTACAGAAGTCTAACTTGAATTACAAAAACAGAGAAACACAGCCCCTTAATCAATTTGCAGACTTGAGATAGTTTACAGACCAAGAGCCCCTTGAATGAGGGGAGGGTTGGGTATCTTTGGGGAAGGACTCTTACATTGCCCAAAATTTACACTGTTAACCTTCCTCCCAGCCTTCCCCAAGAAGACTTATGGCCTTTTACCAGGGTGACTGTGTACTGGGAAAAGGAAATGATCAGATATTTCTGGGATTATTAGACACTGGGTCAGAAGTGACACTAATTCCAGGAGACCCAATAAATCACTCTGGTTTACCAGTCAGAGTAGGGGCTTATGGAGGTCGGGATGATTGATGTTGTTTTAGCTCAGGTCTGTCTCATAGTGAGTCCAGTGGGTTCAGGTCATTTACCCATTTGACTATCAAATGGAAATAGGACACAACTACACAATGGAGGTAAAGAAGAGTTTTCCTGGAATACAGGAGATCCCCTAGGGCATCTCTTAGTACTACTATGCCCTGTGATTAAAGTCAATGGAAAACTGCAACAACCCAATCCAGGTAGGACTTCCAATGGCCCAGAAACTTCGGGAATGAAGGTCTGGGTCACCCCACCTGGAAAAGTATTATGGCCATATGAAGTGCTTGCTGAGGGTAAAGGGAAGAAGGAATGGGTAGTAGAAGAAGGTAGTGATAAATATGAACTATGACTATGTGACTGGTTACAGAAATGAGGACTGTGATTGTATGAATATTTCCTCCCTGTTTTGTTATGAGTATGTTTGCATTTGTACATAAGTAAATGTCTTCTCTTCCTCTTATCATATAACATAAGTTGTATTGTTTGTGTTATAGTATTTAAGTGGGGGATACGAAGTTTAAGAGTGAATGTTACCTAAGGCCTTGCACCCTATTCTGGAGAGATGTAGTGTGTTTCTGGTTGTAAGCAGGACAGTTGAGTATTATTCTAGTATTGTCTAGTATTGTGTTCTATTATTAAGCATGGCTCAAGGTTGTGAGTATAGTTACCAATTTGACAAGGGGTGGACTGTGATGGTTAGGTTCTGGTGTCAACTTGGCCAAATGATTATGCCCAGTTGTCTGGGTGAGGCTAGCACTGGCTTGACCATTGCTGAAAGGATACTTCCTCATGGGTAGATAAACTGGAAGGCTGGTATATTGAGTTATCAATCAGTTGATTGTATCTGTGACTGATTATATCTGTGATCAACTAAGGCAAGTCTCCCAGAAGGAGATATTCCAATCAGTTGAAGGCTTTTAAGGAGGAAGAGAGAAGAGAGACTCTTTCACTGCTTCTTCAGCCAGCAAGCCTCTCCTGTGGAGTTCGTCCAGACACTTCATTGGAGTCACCAGCTTCACAGCCTGTCCTATGAATTTTGGATTTTACCAGAGTTGTGTGAGACACCTTTATAAATCTCATATTTACAGACCTTTCCTTTTGGTTCTGTTTCTCTAGAGAACCCTTACTAACACAGTACCCTACTAGGGTTTCCTAGGTCAGATGATAATTCCTGGGGTGTGCTGTGTATAATTTGGTATATCTCATAGTTTTGAATTAAGCTATAATGTATAATAATAGGTATTTACAGCAATGCTTCAATTCTGAAGTCCAGTGATGGATTGGAGATAAAACAGTGGTGTTTCATCAAAATGGCTTGACAGAGGTCTGGGGAGAAGAGCAAGGCAGTTTGCCATCACCATGGTCTGTGCTGCCTGCTTGGCTGGAAGTCTGCCATGTCCCTACCAACGTCAAGACACATTGTGAGTCCAGGCTGTCATAATATTTATTCACAACAGCTGGCATGTGACAGAGCAGGGTCTGTGCCTTCATTCAAATTAGATCCATGACTTGGCTTATTTGAATTGGTTCAGATGGAGAAAAAGCTTTCCACAAAATGACATCTGGGAAGAGATATACTTGTTTTTCAAAACATTAATGGCATCATAAATTCATGAGTTTCTAGGATGACTGCAAATGTCTGAATGGGAAATAATACAAAGAGAGAAAATGGAGAAGTGTAATGGGTTGGAAGAACATAGAACTTTGGTGGCTCAGGTGTTTCCTACTGAAACCTAAATTAACTAAAGATTTTCCCTGTGTAGTTGGGGAGAGGAAGGTGTGGTATAATGAATTGAATGCCAGACTGCCATTTGTAATTCCTCTGAATCTTTCCTCTGACCATGGCTATCAGTGAGATGGTTGAGCTTTGAAAAGTGGCTGGATGGATAGTGAAGGCAGGAAGGTGAAAGCTCTCATTCAAAGTGGCTTACAGCACAGTGCTGACTGCAGAAGCAGTATCATTGGTCAATGTGCTCCACTGAGAAAATGCTTGAGGATGTACCTGTGAGTGTCCATGCAAGGCTGCAGATCCCTGCCATGTCCTAAAGCCAAAGGTGTCTTCTCTGTCCCTGCTTAGCCTTATTCTGTCACACAGTTGCTTTGTATACCAGATTGGGAGGGAGAGCAGGTTACGGGAAGAGCCAGAGTCTTTCCAGATATATCCCATGTTCCTAGGCTCCTTTTAATTCTTCTTCACCAAGTACTTTTAGGAGAATAATGTTTTGTGATGCTAATTGACACACTTTCTTTTACATTTTTTTTATACCTGACTGTCCCCTAATACATTCATAGACCTCCATTCCATAGGAGACAGACTCATTAAAACATAAAGGCAAGGGGAAAACATTAATAGTTGCAAAAATAGGCCATTTCAGAGGCAATTGTTGTAAATGGTAAAGGTAAAACTTGCCCTTTTAAAGGCGATAGTAATTGTTTTGTTTGTTTTTGTTTTGTTTATAGAAAATAAAGCAGGATTTTAGCCTTTTTTGTGTCTTGGACCCCTTTAGCAATCTGGGGAAGCCCCTGGACTACCTCTCAGAATAATGCTTTTAAAAGCATAAATACAATTTTCCATATGAGGAAAACTACTTTGCTTGACATACAGTGTTTTGGTTTGTTAATGCTGCCAGAATGCAATATGCCAGAGATGGGTTGGCTTATATAAAGGGAATTTATTAAGTTGCAAATTTACAGTTCCAAGGCTTTAAAAACATCCAAACTAAGGCATCCAGAAAAAGATGCCTTGACTCAAAAAAGGCTGATGGGTCTAGAACACCTCTGTCAGTTGGGAAGGCATGTGGCTGGCATCTGTTGGAGTCTTTGGCTTCTAGTTTCAAACACCTTTACTGGGACATTTACTTTCTGCATCTCCAACGTCTGGGTCTCATGTTGGCTTTCAGCTTTCTCCAAAAAGTTTCTCCTTTTAGAGAACTCCAGTGAACTAATCAAGGCCCACTTTAAGTGGGCAGAGTCACTTCTCCATTTAATCAAAAGGCCACACTCATTACTGGGTGTGTCACATCTACACAGAAACAATCAAAGTTTCCCATAATAAATAGACCTGGCCCTACAAGATTGATCAGGATTAAAACATGGCTTTTCTGGGGTATATAATAACTTCAGATTGGTATTTCAATTACCAAAATAGTAAGGAATGCCAAAAACGTATCATAATGCTTCTTTATCAGTTAATTAGATAACAAGATCTAGGGATGTGTCTACTGATACAATTATTTCCAAGCCCTGATGAGCATTAATGTTATTTTGAGATATCTGTAATGTGATATGACAATATATGTGATTTGTTTTGGTAACAATGTCACAATTCTGCTAATATTACTATGTTTTGTTGTCTGTCTTGATATTACAGGAAATGTTAAATTCAAGTAAGAGGTTAGTGATGATAAAATTATATCCTTTTTCCCATTCAAATTCATAGAGTCCCTGAATTCCATGGGTCTGAAGACCCTGGGTTAATAACCTTGATCAAGGAGCAGGATGCAAAGCTAATTTATAGATAATAGAAGCTGGCTGAAGAGTTCAACCCCTGTGTCCTGAGGGAGGAGCATTGGACTGGAAGAGGTGGATGACAGTGGTTAGTATTACCATCAGGAGCTTGTCCTGTCTCTGCTGAGTGAACCCAATCTCGGCATCCTCAGGAGCTGTGTGGTAGGTACCCATCGGTACCTACAGATGATCCCTCAGTACATATAGTCGGTAGAATCATGTCCTTTCCCGCAAAATTCATGTTCACCTGGAACCTCTGAATGTGACCATATTTGGACATAGGGTCTTTGTAGATGCAATTATTTGTGGATCTCAAGATGAAATCATTCTTAATTTTGGGTGGACCCTAAATCCAATGGTTGGTGTCTGATAGGAAGATTAGAGGACACACAGAGGCATATAGGGGAGAAGGCCATGTGAAGATGAAGGTAGAAATTGGAGTGATTATCTTCAAACCAAGGAGTGCCAAGGGTTGCAGGGAACCATGAGAAGCTAGAAAAGGCAAGGAAAGCTTCTTCCCTAGAGCCTTCAGAGGGAGCATGGCCTTACCAACACTTTGAATTTGGACGTCCAACCTCCAGAACTGTGAGACAATACATTTCTTTTATTTTAATTACCCAGTTTGTGGTAATTCATTATGGTAGCCCTAGAAAAATAATACACCATATGACATGCAGAGCCAGTTTTCTGAGTTAAAGATCCAGGAACTCAGAAGCAAAACATGCCCAACATAAATAGTATTCACTCATTCAGTATTTACTGACCAATGAATTCTTGAGCATATATTAACTGCCACGTTTTGTGATGGATGATGGGGTTAAAATAGTGGGTGAGATACTCATGGTGCCTGCACTCATGGAGGTCACCTCCTCAAGTTAAGAAATATAAGAAATGATAGGACTATCTATCCAGTTGTACACACAAGCTGGGTATACCCAAAGTGTAGGGATCAGGAAGAAATTCCTGGAAGAAGGAAGTGGTGGGTAGCAAAGGTGAAATGACTCCTCCCAGAGGAAACAAGCATAGGAGAGAGAATGGCATCTTCTGGAAACCTGAGAATGGCTGGTGTTTAGAATGTGGGATAACATGGAGGAAGGATGGAAGGGTGAGGGATGAGGATCACTGGGGACCCTGACAGCTTGCACTGTTTCCTTTGAGAATAGTGGGAGCCACTGAAGTTTTTAAGGCCAGATTTGCATTTTAAGGAGATAGTTCTATCTGAGCTAAGGAAAATGAATTGGTGTGAGGTGAGGACAAAGGTAGTTGTGTGGATATATGCTAGAGATGGTGGTGGCATGGATGATAGTGGGGCATGGAGGATGGTGGTTGTGTGATGGTGGTGACGGTGTGGATGATGGTGGTGACGTGGATGGTGGTGGCAGCATGGATAGTGGTAGTGTGGATGGCAGTGGTGGTGTGGATGGTGGTAGTAGTGTGGATGGTGGTGATGGTGTGGATGATGGTGGTGGTGTGG
>PVIY010007850.1:33717-79882 GCA_004026745.1 Myrmecophaga tridactyla | reverse complement strand
TCCTTTTCCCAGACTCCACAGAGGGTGCTTGTTTTGGATAAAATCAAATGGTGGCAGGTAGAGCAGGAGAAGGAAGGTTCTCTTGCATTCTGTCTTAACTGCCTGCACAACTCTGGGCTGCTCAGCCAGGCTGGCCACAGCAGCAGGGACTTCAGGGGGCAGATTGGGCACACTGGCTTCAGCCCTGAAACAAGGGGAGGGGAACACTGTTGCCTGGGCTGTGTCACTCCATGCCACGCTTAGGCCCCTGCTCCAGAATAACCAAACAGCTGTCCCCCGCCCCCCTTCTGAATTCTGGTCTGAGTAATCTCTCAACTGAGAAAGCTCTCCTCCCACCTGGGAACTGGTTGGATGAGTTTCTTAGGCTTCCCTGGTTGAGGCCCCTTAGAAGGGAAGGTGAGGGATGTGGGGAATGGGGGTAGGTGCTGTGGGGTGGAGAGGGGCCCTTCTGGACTCTGTGGGATAGGGGTCCATGGGGGATGTGTGTGAGGCCCGGTTAGCTAAAGGGCCTGTGATCTGAGAGTTTAGTTTACACTGTTGTTGGATGTGAATACATATAAAGTCTCCTGTGGAAAGTCTACTCTCCTGACTTCCCAGGCGCCAGCCCCAAGGTCAGCCCAGGGCAAAGAATGGGGTTCTTTGGAGCTCTTCTCTTGCCATCTGCAGTGGTGTAGGTTAGTGCAGAGGCCTGGGGGAGAGGGAAGACGGGATGGCTTCAGCACTGGAGCAGTCCAGGAAAGGGAGCTGCTCACGTGTACATAACCTTTTCTGGGTGTGGGACGCTTGAGCTTGGGATTGGGGGAGGGAGTTGTTCTTGGGAAGCCACCTTGCTTTCTGCTCAGCTCGGAGGACTAGCGCACCCCTACAGAACACAGCCCCCAGTCCCATCCTGGGTGCTGGGAAGCACGCAGGGAAGGACAGATCATTTCCCAACACTGGTTTTCTGTGGAGATGTTGTTGGAACTGCCATACCCGGGGAGCTTCCGAGCCCCTGGTCTCCCAGTTCCACCTCTACCCTTTCAACCTGAGCCATTCCTCCTTGTCAGTTTTAAATATTATGTAAAAAGGTCTCGTTTGACAAAGGGTAGGTTGAACCCCCTCTTTCCGTGAGGTCACACTGGAGTTTCCTTCCTACATACTGGCAGGACTCTCCAGTGCCCAGAAAGGTGGGTTCACTTGTCCCTTCCCAGAAAGATAGAGAAGAAAGGCATTCCAATGCTGAGGGTGAGTGTGGGGGTATATTTCAAATGTCTAGGTACCCTACTCCTGTCTCCTCCCACTCCCCAATTCTGATATGCTTGGGGAAGGAAAGTAAGAATTTGGGGAAGAAAAAAATTCCTCAGGGAATAAGATGGGCATCGACCCCTCATCCAGCCCAGTTGAAAACTACTGGCCTGGAATTCCAGTGCGAGGGCTGGGCCTCTGCTTTCTAGAGTGTTGTGTAGGCATCTCTTTCTGCTTTTAGAGGCATTTAAATTTCTGCCTTTAATTCACCAGCATAGCTTCACATCTTCAAATTTATTTTGCGTTTTGTTTCTTTCTCCTTCACATGGTTTGCAAAGGTCTCCTTTCTTGCACATGTTCGCTTGGTCTCCCTCTCTCCCCCTGAAGTTCTCTATGAATGGTCAACACCTTCTTGGCCTCTGAATCTTCTTGAACATTCCTTGGCCATATGGACACCTGTGGCCACAGCCCCCATCATGTTATGTCCCTTTTTAGGGCACATTCTTGCGCTTGACTCATAAGAGTCCAATCTCCATGTGTCTCAGTAGTTGTACTTCCACAGGCCTGGCTCAGGTATGTCCTTTCCCATGAAGCCATTGCTGATTCCTGCACAGTCTGGCCTCTTCCTGCCTTGATTGCTCCAGACCCTTTCATGCCTCATTTTCCCCAGATGCTGCTCCTTTTGCATCAAATGCCCTCCTATCTCTTCTTTACCTGGCAAAAATTTTACTCATCCTTTAGGACTCAGCTAAAATGTCACCTCCTCCTCCAAAGCTTTCCCTGCTTCCCCTGCATAGAACTAGCTACTCCCTCATCTGTACCACACAGTTTATTTAATTATATTTCTTTAACAGCATTTAAGGCATTGTTTTGTGAATAATCTGTTTATATGGCACTTTTTCCTTAAGTTCCTGGAGGGAAATGTCTTATTCGTTCTAATATCCCCCGGGCCTAGCATGATACTCAAATGTGTTGAATACATTCCAAAACTGAGGTCATCTCTGAACTCTTGTAATGCCCATGACACACTCCCTATCTCCTTTTATTATTGATGTACTTGTCTTGTCTCTCTCAGAAGCCTGCCACAATGCCTTTGTACAAGTAGGTGCTTGATAAATGCTTGTTGATTGTGTTCTGAAGCTCACAACTTAGAATGGGCCATTAATGTCCCCAAGTGAGAGAGTAGACACTGGGGCACAAAAGCTCACTGACTTGTTCCATATCTTCGAGCTAGTTAAGAGCAGAGCTAGGGCTAGTTTTGAGGGGTGCTGGCTGCAGGTCTCACTCTCTTTCCTACACGTTCGTTGTCAAGGAAGGTTTTTATTGGTCCTGTAGTTGTGCTTTTGCTACCTCAAGTTCCCTTAAATTCTGTCCCTGCTTAGGCCTGTTGCCCATGGCTCAGTTCCTCTGCAGCTCCTAGTGGTACATGCCATATGCCATTTCCCTCTGTGGAGCCCTGAGGGATGCACCCTGCCTGCAACAGGGCTCTTTTCCTTCTGTTGGAAATGGGCATTGGGCTGGTTCTCTTTTCCAGCTGAATTGCTTTGTATTTGCCCTTATAGGATCACAGTCTAATTGATAACATCATGCACGGGTGATGGATCAACATAAGGTTGATTGGGGAGGGTTAGGTCGTGCTCATTCACCAAGTCTAACATGAACCTTTATTGTTATTTTTTCTAGGCTTTATTTAAAGTTTAATTGGGTACAGAAAACACACACACACTTAGCAGATTAAAATATCCATGGTTTAAGGCGTAAAAAAACTGTGTTCGTTTCTTCTTTGGGGAAAAGGTGAGAGATGATTTCTGGAAAAAAATTATGGAGGCAGAGTTGAGAAGCAGAATTTAAGGTTATTTCATGTGCTGATTGGGGAATGGGTGTCCTAATTCTTGCAGCATAAAATATTTTAGAGGTTTTTTTGCTTCTTTGTTTTGTTTTTTGGTCTTCAGATCTGAATCAGTAGATACAGAATGATGTCTCGGCCCAATGACAGATTACACATTATGCTTAGTATTTAACACGTTTCAAGAAAGTGGATTTAGAGAATGAGATCTGGGGATGCAAATGGCCCAACACCACTACAGACAAATGCAGTCTTCCTGGGGGGTACCTCTGTTGATTGGCCAAATAGTTCACCAGTCATGTCTCCTGCTCCCTTCTGAGAGGTTACAACTACAATGCAAAAAATTCATCAAATATGGATATGCCTGCACATATCCATATTTATCTACAGCCCTAAAGGTTCAATTTATTAATGCATCACTTTGCCAATTCATGATTTTAGGGGAGGGAACATTTCATTTTTAGAAAATGTTCATCCTGCTCGGAAAAATCTTTATGCTGTCCCCCCAAAATGTTTTTCACTTATGTTATTTATTTCAAAGGATACAAGGGTGCCGAGAAGGGAGAAGGGTTAGATTTTAGAAGGAAAGAAGTGGGGAATTTGGCAAATGACAGCAGGTCCCATGGCCTGCCTGTGCGTGCTTTAACTGTAAGGTGAACCTCAGTGTTCACAGGGGACACGAGAAAGACTGGTGGCCTTTGTGGTTGTGAACACGTCCCTTTGTTACTAATTTGTGATATGGGTCAAAAAACAGAGGCACAAATTAAAAAAATCTCTTGCCCTGGTGCTTGTGAAACGAATAGGTGATTATCCATCCTCCTCCTCCTCCTATTTATGGTGGACTCACTGTGTGTCAGGTATACAGATCGGGTTACTTCTATCGTCTCACTCCTGGTACTGTGCCCTCTTTCAGATGAGGCACTTGTAGCTTGGTGAGGTCAAGTAACTTGCCTAAGGCTACACACAGTAAAGTAGAAGAGCTGAGAATCAAACCAGCTCTGCCCTACTCCGAAGCCTGTGTATATGTTTAGTGCATTTCACCTCTGTGCCTGTTGGACTCACACATACACACTGCTTGCACATTCTCACCTCCTCTGCTGGAAACTCAGAGGGACCTAGTGGGGCCCCTGGCTCCCGCTTGGGATGATTTCTAGCCCTTTCTTTGTCTGGCTGCTCCATCTTCTGGGGATGTGAGGTTGCATCATTTCCTTGCATTAGTTGTTCTGGGAGCCAAGTTAGCCTACCTGGGCTGTAAGCAATAGCAATTTCTAATCAACAGAAATTGCCCTCAATTGGCTTTAATGTGCCTGTGTTGAAACCACCTGCTGACTGCTTTTCCTGGGACGTTTGTGGGGGAACCTTCTGGCAGTCCCTTCTCCAGGCTTGACCACTTTCTCCCCTCCTCCCCAGCCTTCTGTAGGCTGTTCACTTAACATGGCATGATGGCTATGTTCCTGCTCTTCCCCACGTTGTCCAAGGCCAAGTGGGTCGGGACCGTTGAGGTGAATGAGCAGTCACTGCCCCTGGGTGCTTCTTGGCTGGTTGGAAACTTGCTTGGTGGTGACTAATGTGGCAGCTCTTAATCTAGGAGGAACTGGCTTCATTCAACCTTGACCTCAACCACTGTTTCTCTCCTCACTGTGGATGGAAGTGGTGGGAGGTGTCGGGTACAATCCTGTAGTCCTTCCATTGAGTACCTAGTGTGTGCAATCCTGTAGTCCTTCCATTGAGCACCTAGTGCATGCATTGCCCTTTGACGGGTGAGGAAAGGATGTGAGAAAGAAGGCCCAACCCTCTGGAATTTACAATGTAGTCCAGAAGAAAATATGAATCCCCAAGGACTGGTGCTTTAAGTGTACTCAGGATTATTATAGTTCAAAGAAGTGTGAGTGTGTGTCTGTGTACAATCTTAAACTGTTCAGGAGGTTGGAAGTATAAAATGGGTCTCGTTGGCCTGAAATCAAGGTGTTGGCAGGGCTGCATTTGTTCTGGATGCCTCAGGGGAGAATCCGTTTCCTTGCCTTTTCCAGTTTCCAGAGGCTGCTTACATCCTTTTTTAAAAAAAATGCTATTTTATTCAGATATATCATATATTCACATACCATATAATCATCCCACCTACATCCTTTGACCTGGGGCCTCTTCCTTCATCTTCAGTGCCAGCAATTACATCATGCTAACCTCTGCTTCAGCCATCACATCTCCTTCTCAGGTTCTGACTTCCTTGCCTCTTTCTTTCACTTATAAGAACCTTTGAATTACATTGGGCCCACCACATGTCCAAGATCAATCTTGCCACCTCAAGATCCTTAGCTTGATCCTGTCTACAGTCTCTTTTGCCACATTAGGTAACATACATGGGGTCCAGGAATTAGGACTTGGATTTTTTTTGAGGGGTGTTAGATCATTATTCAGCCCACACAGTGTGTGCATTGGGAGACATGGACATAGTTGAGGAAGGCTCTCTGATTTGGCTAAATTTTAAAGGGAGAAGTTCTGGAGACACGTTCCAGGTTTGAGAAAGAACATGAGCAAGTGCTGAGGTTGGGGAGAGGTAGGATCAGTGGGTGTGGGTAAGCTGTCCTCCCTCTGAAATGAAGTGCCTAGGGGCTTTCCTTCCCTTCCCAGGCCAGACTGAGGGAGTTTTCTGGACTTCAGTCTGTTCGCCCAGACTTCCCTTCCCCTGGAATTCAGATGGGAAGGCTCTGTTGGCATGTCAGCTGCAAACCCTTTCCTTTCCAGCAGCTGTGGTCCTGCTGAGGCTACCCGGCCAACCCTGGCGGCCCTTGCGATTCTATTCTTGGATAATGGGAAAATGAATCCACATGTCACCTTTAGTGCTTCCGAGCCAGCTGGGCCAGAAATCCTGGTCAGACTGTTCACACATCCTCTGCTGCCTGTCACGTTGCTCACATTGAACACAAAGTCACTTCCCCAGGGAGCCTTCCCTTGTCCTTTCTTAGGGTGCTCAGGGCCCTTGGGTCTCTAGGGAGAGGTGAGAGGGGTCAGAGGAAAGAAACTGCTCAGCGAAAGGGATGCAAGCACTCCAAGGGAAGGGTGTGTGGGCGAACTGTAGGAACTGAACAGACAGGCAGAAGCTGGGCAGCTCCTGGGACAGAGTTGGGGGTGCATTGTGGCATGGGTGAAAGAACAGCTGAGGGACTTCAGGGTCTCAGGTGGGGTCTCTGGGGTTCACGTTCCTCCCCACCCTATTGCTGGGGAAAAGTTGTTGCCATTCTCAAACGTTTCCTCTTGGTGCCCCCCTCTGGGGAGATTCTTAAAGTGGAGTTGGGAGTCGGGGTGGGGCTGGGGGTGGGACATTGTTTTGGGGAAAGTCAAAGCTCCCTGACTGCCTTGGTTTTGAGAGTCTTTAGAATGCCTGGGAGAGGTGTGTACAGTTGAGGAGTGAAGGATGGCTGCACAGTCTGCCGTCCCTGTGGAAAACTTTCCTTGTGTGTAGGCACTGGATGACTTCTTCCCCTTTCTCCCACTGGGGCTGGGCCCATGGACCTTGGAGCAGTCACCTTTCGGGGAACTCCCTCACTTTTTTCCTATCCACCTCCGCGGTAGGTGCGGTGCCTTTGGGGCTTCCGCTTTTTGGGTGTGGATTGCAGGGTGAGATCAGCCTCCTCCGTACCAGGACCCAGCCTCTCTGAACCAGAATGTCGTTTTGGGGGAGTCTCCAAAAAGCCTGAGCCCCCATTAAGGATTCACCAACAGGTGTCCTCTCCCTGTTCTCGTTCTCCTTCTCGCTCCCTGGCCTGGGAGGGAAGGCTGGAAAGGGGTGTTGCTGATTCCTGGGGATTCCCCAGCACCTGAGAGGCAGGCATTCTCCAGGGCTGGGCTAAGTGCACCAGGGGCACTCCCCTCAGAAGGAAGGATGGGGCAGGGAACACGGTGCCCCATCCCCCAGTTCAGGGGCGGCAGAGCGATGCCTGGGCTGGTGGGGTTTGTGGGATGCAGGTCAGACTCGGGGCATGGTGCCGATGGAGGCAGGGAAGGGTGGGGGAGGATGTGCCTCAGTCAGCTGTGCTGAGAAGCCAAGGAACCTGCTGCAGCTTGCCTGCCTGCCCGGGGGTATGCAGGGAAGGTCCTGGGGAGGTGGGGCTAAGAGGGGTGGGTGGCGGAAGAGTGTGGATCAGGTTTAAACTTAGAAAAAGTTAGAAAAAAGAAACGGATCCTCTCTCCCGCTCTTCCTCCATAACCCTTAAAAGTATATGTCTGAGCATCTTTTTAGGCCTATCTCCAAAATAAGGTCTTAGGAGACCTTGTCAAAGACAGGAGGGCTTCACAGGTGCAGGACTTGAGGATATGGAATTTTCCAGAAGACTGATCCATGGATTGATGTTGCCTTGATTGATAATTTGATGTTGCAAGATGGAAGAGATCATGGCTGGGGAACGCTTAGGGGAACTGGGGACTGGGATGCAGTAGGATGGGACAGGCATCTGGATGCTGCGGCTTCACCTCCTTCTTTGGGCTCCTACTTCATTAACAGACAATGGCTTCCACGATTATTTTGAAGACATGGGTTCTAATTCTGGTTGTGGGGTAAACCCTGTAATACAGCGTGATGCTTATTGTATGGGAAGGAAAGGTTGCCCCTGCCCAGGGAACCTGTAGGCATATATTTTAGCCATCTTTGTGGGGTCACTGTTTTAGGACCAGGCTGCACTTGAATGAGATGCCTTGACTGTTGCCTCAAATGGTGTTTCTTATCAGTGCCCACGTATGCCTTGCTTTGTTTGTCCCCACTGCCCCATTATCTCTTCATCTCTTTCTCTCTTGGTCTGTAGGTTCTGTCCCATCAGTCATCCCACTCAGGAGAGAGAACCTTGTGATTGCAGGTCTTGTGGGCTTTATAGAGCTTGTCTCTCATCACCTGAGGAATTTATAGTTTGCTCTTGATCACCTCCTAAGTTTTCCCTTCTCCTTTCTGCTTACCCATGACCTGGGACCATTTGTCCTGTAATCTTTTGCTTGCTATATTGCTCTAGTAGGAGCGAATGGCCAGAAGTCATCTAATAACAGGTCCAGAAATAGCTCCGTGTCTTTGTTGGCCCTTGTGGGGTAAGTGAAGTGCCATGTTTTAAGTCCTAATCTTTCAGGTCTTTTGAGTCTTAATGCAGCCCCCATAGCTTCTGCTGAGGCAAAGCCACTGCCTCCAGGGGCCATGAGTGACTAATATTATACTTGCAATCTGTGCCTTGGCTGGAATGGGATCCATTAGGAAACAGGACAGGAGAGCCTGGATGCTGGAACCAGAGTGCCTGAGACCAAATCCAGGTGCCACCACTTGGTACTTCCATAGCCTTGGGTAAGGTATTCCACCGTTCTGTGCCTCGGTTTCTGCATCTGTAAAGGGAGATATTAATAGTGCCTGCCTCATAGAGTTGTTATGAGAACTAAAAGACCTGCTGTGTATATAGCACTTAGTCTCGTGCTCCATGATACCTTAGCTGTTGGCTCTGATGTTTTGTTTTAGCAATTAGGCATGGGCACACTTTCAAAATGTGAGCTTGCTTTCCAGGCAGGCAGCTGGTTCTCCAAGTAGGAAGGACACTTTAGTTTCTGGGGTTTATATTGCCATTTTCTCCCAGTGGGGTGCTCAAAGAGTGACCCCTCCACCCCCCAGAAGGTCGCCTTTAGAGATTAGTCTCCGTGATGTTGTTGAGTACTATAAACTGGTCCGCTGCCTCGGGGCTGTGACCTGGCTGGCTGGGAAATCCATTTGGGCCTTGGGTCTTTTCCATTTAGCCTCCCCAGAGGAACTGACTGTCCCCAGGTCTGATCTGGGAAAGGTCCTAGGCTGCAAGTCCCTGCCCCTGTGTTCCAGCTGGAACTGACAAGCAGGGGGAGTACATGGGTGGGTGGAGGTGGGTGGAAGGGGAGGTCGCTGTATGTACAGAGGGCTTTGAACACATCAGACAGTTCCATAGGACCGGGGGTTAAGGGCAGAGGTGGAGCTTAGGTCTCTGTCTTTGTGCTGTAATGACTTGGTGTTAACATGCCAGCTAGCTCAGTAGCTAATTAATTTTAAAGGTTCTTTTGAGGAGGTAGGAAAAAGCAGCAAGGCTGCACTTCCCTAGGGGCTCTCAAAGAGCTTCACCAGAGATGATCCTGTTAATCTTCTTTGTGTTGCACTGTGGGGTGGGGTGGGGCTGGCATCTGGGCACCCCCGCAGCCAGGAGACCTCGGGCGTGCCCCCTGACCTGGATCCTTCTCTGCAAAGTGAGAGGCTCCTATAGAGTGCCTTGGCAAGGACCCCCTCCTCCCCCACTTCCAGCTGAGACACAGAGTGACAAAGTGCTGGGCTTGAGAGGGTCCTTGATGGGTTGTTGGTGGTGGGAAATAGGCCTTGATGTGCCAGACTTTTTTTAGCTCACTAAAAACTTCAGTTTGTTCACCATTATGGCCAAATAGCTCTCATGGCTCCTTCCCTGAAGTAACTTACCATTGAGGGCTGTGGGTTTCAAACCAGTCACTATAGTGGGTTGCTCTAAAAGTACAGAGAAGGGGTCTCCCAAGTTTGGGGGATATGGGGAGTATCCTGGAGGACCCTCAAAGAGACCTGAAGGATGGTGTATAAGTTACATCCGTAAGAGGAATTGTGTGGCAGGGGAAAGTAGGAAGGAAATAGTGTCCAGGCAAAGGGAACAACATTTGCCAAAGCCAGAGGCGCAGGTTGGGGCAGAGGCCCAGAAAAGCAGGGGAAAGCAGTGCCAAGGATACCAGAGGGATGGTGCCTTCTAGGTCAGTCTTGTAGCTCTATGAGAATGGCTGCGTCCGTGGGGGGGGTAGCTTCTGTGGAAGGCCATCGGTCAGTGGGGGTGAGAGGGGATTCCAAGAACCTTTTTTCCCCTGTAGGAATAGCAATCCGGTGTATATTCCAGAAAGGGGTGTTGGTGAGCTCTGGTCCTGCGGGGCTGGGGGCGGGGTGTCTGTCCTTCCCCAAGACCACAGCAGGTGGGAGGCTCGACCGTCCTGGGACTTTCGATCCAGGGGGCCTGCCTCTGAGCCACACCATCTGTCAGGGAATAAAGTCCACTTGAGGCTGTGTTTGCCTCACCTGGGAGCAGCTTCCTGCCTTCCAACCTGCCCTGTCCCAGCTGTGCTGAGATGAACTTGGCGACTCACCGGTGGCTCAGCCCTGGGGAATTTCCGGGGCCCCACGCCCTCTCAGGGACCCGAGTGAGTCAGGGGCCTGAACCTGGGCAGGGAGGATGGGCGCAGGGGGAATGCTGGGCTCGACCTTGCCACCGTCTCCCCTGTGGTACCGGAAGGTTTCGGATTCTTGGCGAAGCCCCTGGTGCCCTGGGGACTCTGCAGTCCTAGAGGGAACCTTGCTATCCAGCATGAGTGTGGTCGGAGATTGAAGGAGCAGATCGCCTGTGCCCAGGTGACAGGCGGGCCCGTGGGAAGTGCTTTCTGACAACTACCATGACATTCACCCTGTTGATGGTTGTGGGGCCCTCAGAGCACCCTGTGCCGCCGGTCACTTCATCCATGGGGACGTAGTCCTCGGCTGTAGGTGCTAAATCCTGTTTACCCACAAGAAATCTCCGAGAGGCTAACTACTTTGCTCAAGCAGCCGGGTCAGGGCTTTGGATCCCATCAGGAGGTACCCCCTTTCGTCTGCCTCAGAGCCCTTTATTTTCCCTGGGTGTGGTCTCCGGATGGGTTGGGGAAGGAATGTGTCCTGGGCATCCTCGGCCTTGCTCATGGGGTCTGTGGGAAGGGTCCCTCCTCGGGATTCCAGGTTTTGACTTTTTGTCTGTTTCACTCCAGAATCTCCCTGGGGTGCCCGCCCTAGGCAGCGATGCCAGGATGCCCATCTCCGTCTCCCTCCACCAAGAAGGCAGCCAGGAGCGGCCCGTGAGCCTGACCTCCACCAGCTCCTCGTCGGGCTCCTCCCGTGACAGCCGCAGCGCTATGGAGGAGCCCAGCGGCTCCGGGGTTCCGGCCGGGCACGGGGCAGGCTCGCCGCGCGGCTGGCTGAACATGAAGGGCCCTCTCTCCCCGTTCAGCGGCCGGGCCGCCGCGGGGCCTGCACACAAGCTCAGCTATCTGGGCCGGGTGGTGAGGGAAATCGTGGAGACGGAGCGCACATACGTGCAGGATCTCCGCAGCATCGTGGAGGTGCGTCCCGCCTGCCGGGGCTCCGAGCTGGGGGCGGGAGGGGCGGTGCCCGGCTCTCCTCAGGACCTGGCTTCTGGGGCTCCAGCTCTCTCTTGCACGGACCTGTTTCCACCCTGAACAGGAAGGTTCTCCCTGACGCTTTAGTCTCAGAGGATCTGCTTCCTGTGCAGTCGTTGAGCGGCCTTGGATCCCCAGTTCTTTTCTTGCCAGGGCCATTAGTGAAGCAAACTCCTCACACTTCCTTACGCTGTGGCTTTGTGGTGTTGGTCGGGGTTGGGGGGAGGGGAGGTCACATTAGCCACTTGGGCCAACAGAGCTTCCCGCAGAGCCCTAGGAAGTAACCACATTTGATAGGGAGGGGAGGGGGCGGCTCCTGCCTGCCTGGGAAGATGCTGGCTTTTAGAGAGACTGAGCCCGGCTCTGGAGGCAGCATTCCTGGGGTTGTTTCTCTTGTTTCCCAGCCGTGGGGTATTGGCATATCACCTCCCCCACCCCGGCCTCAGTTTCTTCATCTGTAAAATGGGTGCACACCTGCCTCGCAGGGCCACTGTGAGGAGTAAACGGGTCGCAGCCGGTGACGTGCTTCATGCTGCGGGCACACGGGTGTGGCTGTTGTCTCCCCCCACCCTGGGGAGGTGGGTGGTGCCTGAAACCTGCAGAGCTGCAAGATACCTGAGGGACACGGGCCCTGGCACTCAGCCCACGCCTCTCCCCACGCAGGACTACCTCTTGAAGATCATCGACACGCCTGGGCTGCTGAAGCCGGAGCAAGTCAGCGCCCTCTTTGGGAACATAGAGAGCATCTACGCCCTGAGCAGGTATGTGAGTGAGCCGTGCTCCCAGCTGCTTCTCCTGGGAGGACTGTTTCAGGGCTTGGGGAGGAGCCTGGCTGTCCATGCTCTTGGGCTGGCCTCAGACCCAGGGCCTGCTCCCGGGGTGGGGAGGGGTGGACAACCCCTGCACAAGCGTGCAGTTAGTTCCCTGTGGGAGGAGAGGTCACCCGCTGGGTGGATGTACTTTCTGTCGGCTAGGGTGAGAGTTTGAGGATGCGTGGATGCTGTGTCCCACCTGGGCTAGCACCTTCACGGGGGGGTGGGGGGGGGGCTGCTGGGCCCCTGCACACTGATCTCCCTTGCAGGTGCCTCTTGTCGCCCTTACCATTCTCCCCCACTCCTGCTTCTCTTAATCCCCCCAACCTTTCCCACTGACCCCTGGAAGTTAGGCCTCCCTGGAGATTATCTGACCCCCTAGTGGAATGCATAGGACAGGCAGGCTATGAAAGGGAAGCTGAGCAAGGCCTGGTGGGGGCTCCCTTGGGGCAAAGGGGCCCCTGGAGGCTGAGGGTGCTGCTTTGGACCACAGACTCCCCAGGAAAGGGAGCTGGGTCAGAAGTTTCAGGAGAAACTTACCTCAGGCTCCATAAATGGGCAGAGAGGCCTCCTGCAACCCAGAGAAGTCCCGGAGTGTGGGGTGCAGGGGAAACGTCTGCCCAATGTTGGGCAGTTAGAAAAGAGGAGCAGAGATCGGGGAGGGCTCCTGTGTCAGAAGTTTTCTAGTTTTCCCATGTAAGAGCAAGAGGCTCAGGGACTTGCCTTGTCTCCCATCCTTTCCCATGTCCTTCAGTCTTGATTCTTTTGTGAGTCACTCTTCTCTCATCTTCCTCCTTTAACCTTCGCTTTTGTGTGTTTGACTCCTTCTGCCTGCAGAGGAGCCGTGTCCCTCCGAGGTGGGTACTGGTGTCTCTTCCTCTCCTGCTTGTCGAGCACGTGGGTCTCCTTTTCTCTCTGTCTTTGCAATGGCACCTGCTGTCTCTGTGGTTGTGGCCACGAGGCAGGGCTCACTCTGAGGGTGGAAGCCTCAGCTCTTCAACATGAGGACAGGGCTGGCTGTGTGTCAGGGTGTGAGGAAGCTGAGTGGGGTGGCTGGCTGGCTGCGGCTGGGCTGGAGGTCCTGGGTCTGATGGCCACTCCCCACCCCCCTCACCCAGCCAGCTACTCAGAGACTTGGACAGCTGCAATAGTGACCCTGTGGCTGTGGCCAGCTGCTTTGTGGAACGGGTAAGAGGGGCCATGTCCTTGTTCCTGGTCCTGCCAGGAGCACACAGGACAGTGTGCTTAAAAGGATGTCCGAGTCCCGAGGGTCCCTCTCTGGGGATGTTGGGGGTGCCTGGCCTGGAAGGGGAAGGGCATTCTGGGGCGGAACCAGGGGCTTCTAGTGGTCCTAGACAGATGGGTACAAAGATAGCCCTGCTGGCTTCTAGGTGGGGAGGGGGCAGTGTGTGCTCTGGGGCTGGGGCCTGTCTTCAGTACGACTAGGTTTACTGCCAAATGGGAGTTATTACTATTTATTTTTGGTCTTTTCTTAGAGCCAAGAGTTTGATATCTACACCCAGTATTGCAACAACTACCCCAAGTGAGTAATGGCCTGGCGAGGGGAGGCAGAGCCCCTTGGTGAGTCTGTAGCACCTCCCCTCCCCATCCAGGCCTGCCCCAGGTGGTGACAGCTCCCTCCCCCTGCTCCCAGCTCAGTGGCTGCCCTGACAGAGTGCATGCGCGACAAGCAACAGGCCAAGTTCTTTCGGGACCGGCAGGAGCTGCTGCAGCACTCGCTGCCCTTGGGCTCCTACCTCCTGAAACCAGTCCAGCGCATCCTCAAGTACCACCTGCTGCTCCAGGTAGCCCATGGAATCCTCTGAGCATGCGAGGATGGGGGTGGGGTGTCTGCCTGGGGGAGGAGGGGCGGGGTCCTCAAGTCTGGGTTTTCCAAACCCCTCTCTTGGGTACAGGAAATTGCTAAACATTTTGATGAAGAAGAGGATGGCTTTGACGTGGTGGAGGATGCCATCGACACCATGACCTGTGTGGCCTGGTACATCAACGACATGAAGAGGCGGCACGAGCACGCTGTCCGGCTCCAGGTGCTGCTGGGCAGGCTGGCTGGCTGGAGGGGGAACCAGGGTGGGCAGGTGGGGGTGGGAGAGGCTCCCCTTGGTGGGGAGGGCATGTGGTAGCCCTGCTGGGAGCAGCCAGGGGTGGCAGCAGCCTTCTCTGGCAGATCCAGGTCGTGTGTGTGTGTGTGTCTGTCTGTCTGTATGAGCCCCTTGGGGCCCTGTGAGGCCCCCAGCAGGTCATGAGCAGCCTGACCCTGGGGTTTGGGGCCTTCGCTGCTGCAGGAGATTCAGTCGCTGCTCATCAACTGGAAGGGGCCAGACCTGACCACCTACGGAGAGCTCGTCCTGGAGGGCACCTTTCGTGTGCACCGGGTGCGCAACGAGCGGGCCTTCTTCCTCTTCGACAAAGCACTGCTCATCACCAAGAAGCGGGGCGATCACTTTGTCTACAAGGGCCACATCCCGGTACCCAGCCCCCACCTCTTTCTTCTCTTCTTCCCCAGGGGTCCGGCCTGCTCCCTTCACAGCCCGGGGCTCCCTGCCCCACCCCACCCCCCGCCACAGGCTGCCGCGCACCGCCTGGGCCTGACTGCCCTTTCCCTCTGCCCCCAGTGCTCCTCCCTCATGCTGATCGAGAGCGCCAGAGACTCCCTGTGCTTCACCGTCACCCACTACAAGCACAGCAAGCAGCAGTACAGCATCCAGGTGAGGGGCTGGCCGGGGCGATGGCGTGGCAGGACAGGGGCTTCTCGGCAAGGCTGCAGATGGAACCACACCCGCTGCCTTACTCGGTGGCACTGAGCCTTGTGACACAGAATTGTATGTGCTTCCCTGGGGTTGGTGAGGAGTCCCCGATAGCCTCACCCTGTACCCGGCACAGCCTGCCACCTTGGCAGAAGCACAGACCAGGCTGGGCAGCTTCAGGCCTTATGGTGACAATCCCCGGTCCCTCTAGGCCAAAACAGTGGAGGAGAAACGAAACTGGACTCACCACATCAAGAGGCTCATCCTGGAGAACCACCATACCACCATCCCCCAGAAGGCGAGTTCCCAGGCCCTGAGCTGAGCCAGGGGAGGGACAGCCCATAGCAAGGTCATAACTCGTTGGGTTTCCTTCCCTTTCCAGGCCAAGGAAGCCATCCTGGAAATGGATTCCTATTGTGAGTGTGCCCTTTTCTATCTGTTTTGTCACTAATTGTGGGCCTCTGTCTAGGTCAGCCTGCATCCTGGGGAAGCTTTGTCTGATGCTTGTATTCTGGGGAGCAGGAAAGACGAGGAGGCTCCTTTTGCCAGGGGATGGGGGTATATACTGCAAGGCTGGTGGCCCTGTGGTCACAGAGGGGCAGAG
The DNA here is from genome assembly GCA_004026745.1 of Myrmecophaga tridactyla. NCBI lineage: Eukaryota > Metazoa > Chordata > Mammalia > Pilosa > Myrmecophagidae > Myrmecophaga > Myrmecophaga tridactyla. The sequence continues at coordinate 64,435 of PVIY010007850.1, read as the reverse complement.
CTCCCAGGCGGCACTGCTGAAGGATAGAGGAAGAGGGTGTATTGGAGGCCTCTGGAGCGTGGCTCTGGGGTGGCAGCAGAGGTAAGGTGGGGTATGGGCAGGGTGTGTGCAGAGTCTTGGGCGAGGGCGGTCCCAGGGAGCCAGAGGCCGGATTGTCTTGTGTGTGCAGATCCCAACCGGTACCGCTGCAGCCCAGAGCGGCTGAAGAAGGCGTGGTCCTCTCAGGACGAGGTGTCTACCCTCGTGCGCCAGGGTCGCCGGCAGTCAGGTAAGGGAGGGCCTGGGCGGGGAGAGAGGCTCCTTCCTAGGACCCTTGACCAGGCACGGGGCTGTAGGTGGCAATGTCTGGGGCTGCTGTTCTCACCCCTCCTGAAATCCTAGAAAAGGCCCAAGGGAAGGAGGAGGGGCGTCTGTGGACCAGCGTCCCCCTGCACTCGTGCTGCCCTCCCAGCGGCCATGTCTGGGCCTTCTTGCCCACTGGGGTTAGGCAGCCCACGTTTTTCAAGGCCCTGAGGATACTTGTCTACTTAGGTCTTGGGATTCCTTCTCAGCTCCCCTCCAATCTAATCCTCCCTCCTTTACCACCTGGGATCATGAGTAGTCCCCAGCCCAGTCCTGGAACAGAAGAGCAGAAGCAGGACTTGGGGAAAACAAATTAGACTTCAAGTGGTACCAAATCCGCATGGGAAATATTTACTTTGGGTCTTAGGAAAAAGTTTTCCTCTCCTGGGTTTTCTTCCATTACTGGACTTGCTCTTAGGTTCTTGGATTTATTGGAATGAATTGCCTATTTAAAATGAGAAAACCTTGGTTTTATTCTGAGTGTCCATGGTGAGGTGTGTGTGTGTGTGTGTTCTTATGTGTTCTAAATCCGTTTTCACTTTACTGTTCATTTGAGATCAAGGGACAGACTTGGCCTAAGCCGTATGTCTCGCCAAATTTTCACATGAAGTGGGAGTTGGGGTGAGAACCCCAACTTAAAAATCCCTGGAGAGAAAAATTCTAGAGTGATTGAGATGCATATGCTGGCTAAGCTCCCCGTTGCACTTTGTTGGCCATGGCCCTCACATTCCCAAACACCTGTGTGAATTAACCTCTGGGCTTTGTCTTCTAGAAGGTGAAGCTGCGCAGTCTTTGGAAAGGTTTTGCATTTCTGTTTTGTTTGCTGTTATTCAGGGTGATTTGGGACCCTGGACAAATAAATATGCTACGTATGCCACAGTTTTATGGTGCCCTGTTAAGAGTCTCAAATTGGGGGTGCTACTTTACATGTCTGTGGCCCTCTCTGTTCCCCTTCCCTTTCTTCCCCTGTAATTCTCTTCCTGTCTCTCCAACGTCCCCCTTACCTTGCCCTAGCTTAGAATTAAAAACTTCTGGCACGTAGAAGTGTTCCGTAAGCGATGGTGATGGTGTACCATCATCCCAGTGTTAGCATCACAACTTTAGCTTTCCAAGGCGCTCAGGAAATATGAGCCATTTTTGAGAGCTTCAGTTCCCATGTGGCTGAGGTGCTATCCTATACATGCTAAAAGAGTTTGCCTTTTGTTTGCTTTTGTTTTTAGTGTTAGCCTTGACGAAATAGGCCTTTGTAAAACATATTTCATGCTTTGGGGCTTTTACGACACAGGATGTGCTGGCCCCAGTTGGATTTGCACGTTTCTGGATCAGTGGGTGCGAGAACAGCCGTGTGTGGGATGTGCACTGCCCGATCCCCGTGGGGTGTGTGGGCTGTCTGTGGGTTACCACAGAGACAGCTTGCGTTTGAGATGTCATAGCTGGTTCTTCTATAATGCTGAAAAATGCTCATTCTCATCAGTCTTAGGTTGTTTGCCTGTACGAGTGCACCTTCCATCTTCTACTCCGTTAGAAATCACTGCATCGAGCTTATGGGAACTGTGTGTAAAAAGAGCCTAGGATTCTCTGAGAGGGAGGACCCAGGCCATCTGCTTTAGGACCTGGGCTTTGCCATCTTCGCTCATCGCCCAGAGGCCTTTCTGCTTCAGCTTCCTGAGAGCTGAGATGGGCCTGTTAGTGTACTATGGATAAGAAAGGTGCTGTGATTATATCAGAAGTTATTTTCATTTAATTTAAGTATTCCTGATCACAGTTTTTTTTACATTGTTTTTTTTAATTGACAAATAAAGAAACGACATACAAACACAAACATCCTTCACAAACATCCCATACATGGTGTACAGTCACTGGATCGCAATATTATCACATACTAGTATATTCCTGATTACAGGTTTTAAAATGAAAGAATGGAGCATTTTGTATTTCTCTCACTAAAAGCAACTGAGGGTGGTGCTACAGTGGCTCAGTGGCAAAGTTCTCGCCTGCCCATGCAAAAACCAAAAAAACCCACTCTATTGATGCAAGTAGAGTGTGTGTGGGCACATGGTTCTCTATAGAAAAAAATTCTTCAGTACGTTCTTCAGTAGACTTTCTTTCTGGTTCCAAGTTTAGAGGAAGTTGTGACCATCCCCAGGCCTCCCATTTTAACACAGCTGGGCAAGAATAGGGGTGGACCAAGGCCAGGTCCCTGGGATAAGTATCTTCTTTCCCCTGCCCTCCCGTCTCAGGTCTGTCCCCAGAAAGGCTGGGGTAGACTGTGGAGGCACCGGCAGCCTAATGGACATGTTTTGCATCCTGTCCCCAGAGCCGGGTCGCCCCCTGTGCAGCCGGGCAACACTCCCCAGCGGGCAGCAAGGCTTCGTGGCGCCAGGCCTTAAGGGCCGTAGGAAGTCGGGTGCGACCTCTGCCTTCCAGCCAGTGCGCTCTGGGGGTGGGGTGGGTGGTGGCGGGCTTGGTGGTGGGTGCAGCTGACACGCTGAGTTGCTCTTTGCAAGGATGGGTGGGGCCTGAGGTGGAGCTGGGGGCCTTCCTCAGTGGTGCTAGTTGGTCTCCAAGGAGCAGCATGAGGCTCCGTTCTCTGCCCTGGTTGCAGGGCCAAGGGCCCTGGGCGAGGTGTGCTGCTGCAGGGGTTGAGGGCTGCAGCCCTCTGGGGCTCGCTGTTGGAGTGGATATCCCCGGAGCTGCATGGGCGTGGCCTCAGTGTTGGGCAGGTGCGAGGGGCCCGGGTGGTGAGGAAGGCAGCCTCCTGAGGTTTCTGGGAGTCGCAGCGTTGTGGACTTTGAGCTGGTGACGGTTGGTGGTGCTGGGAGCTCAGGGTCTGCGCCAGCTCTTTCCTGGCCAGCCGCTGACTGGGTCCCTGTGCCTTCCTCCTCAGAGCCGACTAGACACCTGCTCAGGCAACTCAACGAGAAAGGTGAGTGTGTATGAGGGGCTAGGTGACCATTCCTGTGCATCTGTGGTGGGGCAGGATCTATGGCGGGGGCAAGAAGGTGAAGCAGCTGACAGCCTGGGGTGGGGGTGGTGTCAAGCACTGTTTAGAAGGGATTCTGCCTCTATTCCTCTTTCTTCCACGAGAAGAGAAAAGCCAGCAGGAGGGCCTGGCCTCTTCGCTTTCCCTGTGTGGCCAGGGGGTTGTGCCCTCCCACAAGCCCCAGACTCCTGCCCTGCCTGCATCCCCTCAAAGCTCAGGAGTGGGTGAGGACCCTGGGAGGAGGGGCCCCCAGCCCTCACCCTGTGAGGTCTTCCTCTGGCTTCTGGAAAGAGGTTCTCCTGCTCATGGGTCTCTTCTCCCTCCCTCTCGCACCGCTGCTGGGGACATGGTGGTGGTGTCAGCAGCCAGAGCAGCAGGAATGAAGGTAAGGCCAGTGAGCAGTGGGGCCGGGCGAGGGGATTGGTGGATGGGAGGTGGGAGGGGCTGCTGGGTCAGTCCCTCGGCCCCTCCAGGTCTCATTGGCTTCATTCATTCAACAACTGCCATCAAGTACCCACTATGCCTCGGGCTCTGTGAGGATCTTAGAGATGTACAAGCCCATGTGGGCCTTGCCCCTGGGGACCCTTCTGTACCCTTTCCTAGGATGGCACCCTGGTAGTGGCCTGCCCAGCCTGGACCCTCTCATTCTCCCTCCCTCTGAGGCAGGCAAGACTCTTGGGGCCCTCCTGACCAGGTTCCAGTCCCAGCTTTCCTAGGCCCCAGCCTCCTCACCATAAGGCCCTCTGCTCCTCACTGACCCATGGCGAAGACCAAGGGTTGGAGCTATGATGCATCTTTGTGCATGGAGTCTCCCTACTCCCAGCTGCAGGCTGGAGGAGGGGAGGTTGCCCAGAGGCTGGTCACGAGGGCTCTCGTTGCTCCGAACAGCATGCGGGCAGTGCCGGCACACTTCTGGACTTCGGGCAGCTCCCCTGTCCTCAGGGCCTGCATCCAGAGGCTGAAGGGTCTGCCCAGGAGGAACAGGAGGAGGAAGAGGAGGAGGAGGTGGTGGTGGAGGAGGAGGAAGAGCAGGCCTTTCAGGTCTCTCTGGAGGACCTGGCGGGGCATGAAGGCAACAAGAAGGGGGCCAGGCTGGAGCCCCCAGGCTCGGAGGAGGAGGAGGAGGTGGAGGAGGAGGAGGAGGAGGAGAGCCTGGCAGTAGCGGAGCAGGTAGCCGACTTTGCCAGCTCCCTGCTGGCCGCCCTCCACTGCTGGCACTATCGGGCCAACGCTTTACTTTTCTCCCGGGGCGCTATGGTGAGGTGTCTCTTTGATCTCCCCTCCTCCTTGCATGTCCCCTGGCATGTGCATGCCTACCCGAGAGTCTCCTCCCCTCCCCGTTCCCCTCCCCTGGTTCCTTTACTCCTGCCACCAGTGCTTCTTAACCCCCTCTCTTGCTTTCATGCCCTGGTGAGCCCCTGGCATGTGCTGTTCCAGTTCTGGGTGCTAACCAGTGTGCTTTCCAATAAGCATGACTAATGGGGTGCAGAGTGGTCAGGAAGGGGGAGTAGCTAGCACACGATGGGGGTGGAGAGGTCAAGTCTACTTGGCCTGGAAGGGAAGTCAGGTTGGGCTTTTCCAAAGGTCTGGCTGTAGCCGGAGGCTACCTGCCTGGCCAGGATTTCTGTATCCCCGGGCCTGGTGGTTCAGTCAGACTCTGAAATGGCTCAGATCCAAGGCTAACTTGGCACAGCCCAGTCCCCTTGGGGCTCGGGGAGGGGCTGCATGTGCTGGGTTGCAGTAGGGACCAGCTCCCAGTAGGATTGGGAGCTGACACATGCCCTCTGCTTCCTGCAGGGTAAGGGACGCAGGGAGTCAGAAGGCTCCCACAGAAGGCCCTGTGTCCGATCTCCAACTAGTGCCGAGAAACACTTGAGCTTCGAATCTGTCTCTTCCCTACCAGAGGTGAGCAGCCAGCAGGTGGGAGGGGGGTGGTGTGGAGGTACCTGGAACTCGGAAATGCAGATCTGCAGGTGGGGCTTTCAGGTCAATGCGAACAGGCGTTCCCCACCCCTGGGACCGGGGCTCTCACCCCTATAGGAGGCATGTCCAGCCTATAGGTGCATGGCTGGGTGAGCAGACAGCTCCTTTCTAGGAATTAGAAAAAGAAACCCTTTCCTCTGGGGCAGAAGCAGTTTCGTGTCAAGGGACACAGATAGCAGAGTGAGCTAGATTTCAGCCCCCCTCGGCCAGTCACTTTGTCTAGAGCACGAGTCTCTGCTCCCTCCCCGCCCTCAGCATGCAGCTGATTTAAACCAGCCCTGTGCTCACCTGGACAAAGGGTAGGTACTTTTGTTTTATTTTTTAACTTTTTATTTTGAAATAACTTTAAATTTTCTGGAAAGTTATTTCAAACTTAAATAATATAAAGAAATATATATATCTGTATTAAGATGTTTATTTCCCCCTTTTCCCTGTAACAGCCCTGGAAGGGAAAAAGAGGCTTAGAGAGGCTGACTTACCTGAAATGAGAGGCAGCGCTGAGGTCTGACGTGGTCTCTGCCCCAGGAGCCCACGACCCCATGTTGCCTGTGGGTTGTGTGGAACCGAGTCCTTCACTTTCCCAAAGTTACCAAAAAAGGTAACGAGGCTCAGGCTAGACTCCAGGTGGGGACCTTACAGCCAAGACAAGATTGAGAGACCTGGGTGATGTTGGATAAGAGTCTGGAGCAGTGCTGGCCAATAGCAAAAGAATGTGAGCCACAGGTGTACTTTAAGTTTCCTAATGGCCACATTGAAAAAAAAAAAGGTGAAAGAAAAGGGCGAAATTAATTTTAGTAGTGTATTGTTTAAATGAATATGTCTAAAACTTTATCATTTTAATGTGAAATCAATATAAAAAATTATTAATGATATATTTGAGACTTCTTATATGAAGTCTTTGAAGTCTGGGTTATATTTTAACCCGCAGGTCTCCATTTGGACTGGCCACATTTCAGGTGCTCAGCAGACACTTGTGGCTGGTGGCTCCTTTGCTGGTTGGTCCAGATTCTAGATCATGGGTTTTGTTTGGAAGGTTCTAGATTTGAACAAATGGAGTCAGGTTTGATGCCTCAGAATGCAGAGTTCTGTGCGTCCTTCTCCCTAAAGGCTGCTCTCGGAGGCTGCCTGTGCTGGCCAGTTTTATGGTGCCAGTTACCTCTGAGGTGATCAAGAGGGAATTCTCCAGCTGGCGCCCCTCCCTGCCCATCTGGCTGGGCACATGCTGAGTCTGTGCTGTGCACAGGTGCTGAGGCTGACTGGTAGGAGCCAAATGCCCAGCCTCACCCTGTGACAAGATTCCAGCACGTGGTTGTGTTGCTCTTAGGACCCTGATCCTTCCCCAGGGAAGTTGGAATGGCTGCTGATGTCACTCGGTTTGTATCAGAACCCCAGAACTCCCTGTGCGGGTAGCCCCTGGGGCTCTAGGGAGCTGTCTTAACACCAAGCAGTGACCCTGGGAAGGCCAGGCTGCCTGAGAAGTGCTGCCACCCTACTCACCCATGTTTCTAGGAATTTTCTTGAGTTTGAGGACTTGGGCCCAGCAACCCAGCTGCAAAGGGACAAGGGACCTGATCATGCTTCTCTTTTTAAGAAACTTTTGCTTCACTTTTGAGCCAGCAATCCTGCTGATTGCCCTCAGGCCCAAACTGCAGCCTCCTCTCACTAGGCTTTGGAAAGGCATGTTGTTCCCTCACCCTCTGGGGCTCATGGAGAACGTTTTCTGCTCATGTGAACTCTCTGTTCTGTCCCAGGTTGAGCCAGACCCTGAGCCTCGGACAGAGCAGGAGGTGTTTGATGCTATGGAAGTTCCCAGCACTGAGGAGATGCCCTCAGACACAGAGTCTCCAGAAGTCGTGGAAACACAGCTGGTTGCCCCCGAGAGGTTGCTGGGGATAGATCACCCGGGTGACATGGTGGACTTCATCGTGGCTGAGAGCACTGAGGACCTCAAGGCCCTGAGCAGTGAGGAGGAGGAGGAAGAAATGGGGGCCACCCAGGAGCCCGAGAGCCTCCTGCCCCCATCCGTCCTGGACCAGGCCAGTGTCATCGCTGAGCGGTTTGTCAGTAGCTTCTCCCGGCGGAGCAGCTTGACGCTGGAGGACGGCAAGTCCAGCGGCTTTGGGACCCCACGGCTGACTAGCCGTAGCAGCAGCATGCTCAGCCTGGAGAGCGGCGAGAAGGGCCCAGCCCAGTGTGGCAGCACCACAGACTCTCTCAGTTTCCAGCTCCCCCCAGAAGTGGATGTCAGTGTGGGGGTGGCCACAGAGAGCAGCCCTTCAGTCAATGGGACAGCGCCTCTGAGCCCAGGCTGCCCAGCGGAGACTGATAGGTCCCCCTGTAAGAAGAAGGATTCAATGCTTTCCTCCCGAGATCGGCTATTGCTGGACAGAATCAAGAGCTACTATGAGCATGCAGAGCATCACGACATGGGCTTTAGTATCCGGCGCCGGGAGAGCCTCTCCTACATCCCCAAAGGGCTAGTGAGAAACTCTGTCTCCAGGTTCAACAGCCTTCCCAGGCCAGACCCAGAGCCCACGGCTCTGCCCGGGCACAAGAGACAGGTGGGCTCCCGCCCGGCTTCATGGGCCCTGTTTGAGCTCCCAGGACCAGGCCAGGGTTGCTCCAGGGACCCAGCTCCCATCACAGATGCTGAGTTCCGACCTTCTTCGGAAATTTTGAAGCTCTGGGAGGGGGTGAATTCTTCCGGGCAGAGCCCTCGGAAGGGGCTGGGCCAGGGCCAGGCAAATGGCTTTGACCTGCACGAGCCACTCTTCATCCTGGAGGAGCACGAGTTGGGCGCTATCACTGAGGAATCGGCCGCGGCCTCGCCGGAAAGTGCCTCCCCCACCGAGCGGCCCAGCCCGTCCCTCCTGGCCCGGGAACTGAAGGAACTGGTGAAGGAGCTAAGCAGTGGTGCACAGGGGGATCTGGTGACCCCGCTGCACCCCCGCATTGTGCAGCTTTCCCACGTGATGGACAGCCATGTGAGCGAGCGTGTCAAAAACAAGGTCTACCAGCTGGCCCGCCAGTATAGCCTCCGGATTAAGAGCAACAAGTCAGAGATGGCCAGGCCACCACTGCAGTGGGAAAAGGCGGCTCCCGAGAGGGACAAGAAGAGCCCCACTGTTCCCTGCCTGCACAAGGAGGCTGGAGAGCCATTGGGTGGCAAAGGTACAAGGACTGGGGGCAGAGGCTGATCCCTTCTTGCAGGTCTGTGAATGGAGTCGCTGGTTGGAAGCCAGCTGGTTCCTTGCTGAAAGTGGCCTCTGAAGGGTCCCTACCAAAGAGAGAGGCTGGACCCTGAGCCATGAGGGGGTGGGTGGGCCCCTGTGCCCTGGCAGCCAGTCTAACACTCTGGGTCCCAGCCTGCCTTCCCTCCTGGGCTCTTTCTCAGCCTTCCCAGCCATTCCTGTCCAGCAGAGTCCTTTAAAGGAAATGTGGCCATGGCCCACCTTTCATCCAGAAGACATGGAAAGCTCCTGTCTTCTTTGACTCCTGACTACCCTTTCTTGTTCTTCTACTTTCCCGTTGATACAGGGCCTATGGGTGGTAGTCAGAATTTCTATCCCATCACACCTAAAGCCCCAACAACCGGCATCGCCCAGAAGGTTTGTCCCAGACAGTTCAGAGCCTTCACTTGCCCCGTGTCTCCCTTCCCGCCCAGGGGTTCAGGCAGCTCTCCTTCTCCTCATAGGTAAAAGAAAGCCGGCGTTGTCCCTCCTCAATTATGAGCCGACGGTGGTCCAGGAGCACAGCACCCCCCAGCCCTGCTCTGCTGAGGAGGCGTCGCTGCAGCATTTCCTCTCCAGCCCCTCTGCTGTCAGCCCGAGAGTGGCCTCATCTGGGGTCCGGCCCTCTGCCCGCAGCCCCCGCAGCCCCCTCAGCCCCTTCGACACTGAGACCTTCAGCTGGCCCGATGTCCGAGAGCTTCGCTCCAAGTATGCCTCCCATGACGAGGGGCTCCAGGCTGAAGGAAGCCGGCTCTGGGGCCCACCACCACCAGTCAACCGGAGCCGTTCAGTGCCTGAAAACATGATGGCGCCTCTGCCCTCACGTGGGGTGAGCCGCTGTGGCAGCCTCGGCACCAGGAGGGGCCGAGGGGGCAGGGAGGCCACTCAGCCCCAGCCTCCTGGGGCACCGCCCCAAGGCGAAGCCCTGTATGTCACCGCAGACCTCACCCTGGAGGGCAACCGGCGGGTGATTGTAATGGAGAAGGGGCCCCTGTCAGGCCCCGTGGAGGGGCTGGAGGAAAAGGGCAGTGGTCAGGGACCAGCCATGATGGTGCAGGGCCAGGATTCCCAGGATGCTGCAGAGCATTGGCTGAGGGAAGAGGGGCCCAAGGATCCAGCGGACCCAAGCCAGCAGGGAAGAGTGAGAAACCTGCGGGAGAAATTCCAGGCCTTGAACTCCATAGGTTGACTCTGACTCCCTGGAGGGAGCAAGGAGACGTGGGGAAGGGGGAAGAACCTCTGCATGCTTCCCCATAAGCCTGGGCTCTCCTTGGCTCACAGGAGAGCCCTCCGCCCTCATCCGCAGTCCTTGGAAGACTTCCCCCTCTGCTCTCTTCTGGAATGTTCCGATGTCCAGCGTACTTAATGGGTGTTCTCACCTGCTACCAGTACTAGGCACGGCCATGCCCCTGGGGCTTGCCACAATGTCCTGCAGGCCCAGATGAGCCATTCTTCCCCTGTGAAGCTAGTGTGACTATTTCCTTTGTACATATTCTTTTCTGTTAAGAAGCCAAATATTTAAGCTCACTTCTTCCTAGGGAAAGAGAGGACTACTCAGGCCTCTGGCATTGGCTGGCCACTGCTACTCCCAGGGGAGATGTGGAAAGGTGGCTTGGGGAGGCTTTGCTCTTTAACTGCCTGTTCTTAGGATCCAGGCAAGAATGAGGCCAATAATTTATTGCTTCCCAGTCTGTTATGTTTGTGCACACGTGCGTATCTGTCCATGAGCGTGTCTCTTCTGTTGTGGATTCCCCTCCTGTTAAGAATGTAATTGACTCAGTTCAGGTACTTTTGAGGGTTGTCTTGCTGCCCCGTGATTGTCTCTAATGTACACACATTTCATTATTTGCCAATGGTGCAATAACCACTGCTGACCAACTGACCCGTGTGTGGCCTCCTTCCTGGGGCCTGGCTGGAGTGGGGAGAGTTATGTGTGGGCCAGGGCTGGGGACACATGGGTTTCATCCTAATCTGCTCATTTGTCATCTGTGCTCAGGAAACACAAGGCTCTAGGGTGCAGGTGTGAGAGGCAGGGGCAGGAACGTGTGCAAGAGGGAACTTGGTCTCTGCTGCCTCCACCCCCATGGACTCTGTGTCCACAGTCCTGGGGTCCTCTCGGGTGGGGGCCCTTCCATGTCAGCCTTAGCTCTTTATGGCAAAAGCTAAAGTTTAAAAATAGGTGGGGTGTGGGTTGCGGAGAGATGATCAGAATGCTTTTTTAATGGGCAGAAGCTACCAGTGTCGATGGCTTTAACTCTCCATTTCCCAGGAGACATTCTAGAAGGCAAGGATTCTGAACTTGAAGCCTAAAAATGTCTTAAAGTGACATGCAGGATTGGGTGAGAGAGGCATGTGCATTTTTCTGGGATGGAGCCTCAGTTTCCATCCAATTCTCAAAAGCGTCTTTGATTCAAAGGACTAGGAATGCCTCCCTGTCTCTTAGTAAGGTTTTTGCCCTTTCTCCCTGGTGGACCAGCCTTGTTTTTTCAACTTCTTCTGGCTGGGACCTTGGAGGAGGGGACTGCAGGGCCCAGGTGGTAGATTCGCCCCACAAGTGTTCCCCCAGATCACTGGGTCAGGGCCCCGTGGGTCTTCTGACTGAGGACAGAGTCAATCTGAAGATGAGTCCAGTGAATCTAGCAGGGTGAGGGTGAAGTCAGAGGGCAGTGATGGCTGCAGATGCAAAGTAGGGCAGAGCTGGCCCTTGTTTCACCAGCTGGCTAGAATATTTGTGTTGACCTCCAGTTACCAAGAAAAGAGCTCCTGCCACTACCACACAACTTGGGAGATGGAGCTGAGGAGCCACAAGCACGCCAGCGTGAGTCAGAAGACCCAGGTTCTGGTCCCAGCCCTAACACTGTGGCTCTGCCCTTCTCCATACATTGGGAGCAGCTTCCCAGACTCCCTGGCTCAGACTCTAAAGTGGGCAGGGCCTGGCAAGTTGTAGCCAACACCTTCCCTGGCTGATTGTTCGGTAACCATGTAGCTATGTCTGGAACCTTGGCCCAAGCCACTTGTTCTCTTTGACTGCTCATTAGAATCATCTTTTAAAAAAAAATGATGACACCTGGCTTCACCCAGACCTAAGAAGTTGCACCTCTGGAGATAGGAGATTGTGCTGTTCAGTGAGGGCTGAGAATGCTGGCCTGGATCTCTGTCCTGATCTCAGTGAAGAGAGGTGTGTGGTTTTTGCTTGGCACACTAACTTGTGCCTGCCATCAAGTTAGTTGAACGCTTGAGATTTTATTAGCTCTCAGGGAAGTCTCAGAGCCTGAGTGCCTGTCGGCTATGGCCCCATGAGATACCCAGAGACAAGCCACAGAGTCAGGCTGTCCCTCTGCTCTGTCTCCACAGTGAACACAGGAGCTCTTCCTTGCTCACCCAGGGCTCCTTGGCCCAGTGTAGAAGGAAACAAGGGCTAGTCAAATAAGAAATCAAAAGAGAAAGATGGAGCATTGTCGATTTATTAGAAAAACTAGTAAATGGATTTCCTCTGGTTGGTGGAAGCACATTTGAGCAGGTGGAGGATGAGGCCCAACTGGCTCCAGGGCAAACCCTAGATTGCACGGTCTCTGCAGAACAGGGAAGCATCTCTGCAGCCACCACCTCCCTTGTGTCCTCCCTGAGCTTGCTTGTCCATGGGACCAAGCCACGTGGCCTGCTGTCCACTTCCTCCTCTGGCTCTCCATCCCTTCCCACTGACTGGGGAGGAGGAGATCCGGGACCAGCCCAGGGGACCCCAGTTTCCCTGTGACAGGCAGGCAGGAGGAGGAGTAGTATGCAGGGGAAGCCAAACCCTCTACAGGCCTCCTGTTATAGTTACTAGTTGGGGAGGAGGGGCAGTCTGAGGACCCTCCATGCCTTCCTCAGCCAGGGCACAAGGAGGGAAGGAGAAGGGGAAGGAGGACAGCCTGACCATGCCCAGAGGAGCATCATTTAAAACCTCCCTGGGGAGGAAGCCTGTTATGCTGGTGTGAATTGTAGGTGTGTCAACCTAGTACTGGAATACCATTAAAGAAAAGACTGCAAAGTAGAAAATTGATGGAGAAAAGAAAGAACAACTTTGCCAGGGCACTGGGACCCTGTGTAGTACAGGGTCACCAACAGCTGGGCACCTGCAATTTTAGTCTAGTTGGTTGAGCATCTTGGGGCCTGTGTGACATGGGAGGGATGTATAAGGAGCTTGCAGTGGGTGGGAAGTTATATGCAGCTGGCTTGCCCACTGGGGACCTGGGTGGTGTGAAATCCCAGTTCTTCCATTTGGTACCCTTTCATTCCTGGGTCTGGGGAGTTGCCTGCTGGACATTTTCTCACTTCAGGTTCTTGGGCACATGTGGAGGGGAGAAGGTAACCCTTATTCCTTGGCTCTTTAAGGACTGGCTCAGGGAAACAGTTGAGTGAGGTGCTTGCCAACATCTGTCCTTCAGCAAGGAACCACTCTGCCCCAGAGTAGGACATGCCCTTCAGTGTGACTTCTGATAGAAGCCTTTTTTGCCTCATGCCTTGGTTTCCCCAGGCTGACAAATGGCACACTAAATGTCCTGCTAATGTATGGAGGGTTGCAAGGTTAGATGCATTGAAACCAAATGTAGACCCTGGCCAACAGGTGGGAACACCTTATCTGGGCAGATCAGATGCCATTGGATAATTTCTTCCCTCCTGTGTTCCTTTTCATGCCAGGGTGAAGAAGGCTTCATCCTGACATGGTGTCAGGGCCGCAGGCATCGGAAGTAATGAGCTCTGAGCTGTGCCTGCACTAATCAGCACCAAGGGCTCCTTGGAAGGCCTAGTACCCCTGGATGCCTACCTCTGTGGCTTCTATCTGAGCCTTACCCACTTCCCCCAAAATCATCTCAGGGCATCCAGGACTCCTTCCCATGGGGAAGGTGATGGAAATAGCAACTGCAAGCTTCTTTATAATTCCCCTGGAGATTCCTGCTGCCCCAACTTGACCTGTATTTTGGGCCCAACCCCAGTTAAGATGTTGAGCTGGAGCTGTATTGCTTTCTGAGTGGAGTGAGGGGGAAAATCCTAGCATAAGGAGTGGTCTCTTCCCTCCAGAAGTCCATCCTTAGCAGCACGAGGGAAGGTATTCCTGGTGGTGGCGATTGCAGAGTCTCTTAGCTCTGCCTGGGGATGGGGAGTGGTGGATATCTGATCTCTACACTCACATGACTCCCAAAACCCAACGCCACGACCTCAGGAGAGGCTGATCAGGGAGTACCACACCCCCATGGCTCTGGCCCCAGCACTTGCCCAGCTGTCCAGGGGTATTGGAGTCACATGGATGGTGATGCATCTACCCAGGCTTGGCCACGTCGGCTTCCCCAGGGTGATGGGTGGTAAACTTTGCTCTCTGTCCACCGATACCCAAATATGATACCAGCTGCAGACAGGACACAATTGAGCATTTGGTTTTGGGATATCTTTCCATCTTGTATCTGGCGACCTCCACTGACTCCCTGAAGGGTGCTGGGTCTGATTTGTATTGCTGGTTTGGCTGCTACTGGGCATTGGGGGAGGGCCCCAGAGAAAAAAAGAGCCTTGGGCAGTGTAGAGACCTATCTGTCCCACCGGAGCTGAGAGCCTCCAGCCCTCAGCCCTACATTTTAAAATAGGAGTGGTTTGAGAGCTTTCTACTCTCCCTTTTATCACTTGTGGTTCTGGCACAGGGTGCTAGCGGCAGCAGGGAGATCCTTGCAGGACCTACGACCCTTCTCTCCCTTTTTTTTGGTGAGTGGGTGGGTGGGGAGAGGGAAAGAAAGGATGTGGGTGGCCCCTGAGGTGAGAGTGCCCAGTGGGGGAGAAGGGGGCGGCACCCAAGGCCCTGATTTTTCTCTTATCCCCTCAATCCCCCCAGCAGCCCCTTGCCCAGCGATAGGGTGGCTCTGTGGGCCCAACTAAAGGCTCCTTCCTCATGTCCCTAAGAAGCAGGCCAGGCATTTAAAGTGTCCTCTCCCCCTTTCCTTTCTCTGGAGGCGACTGGGGATAGGGGGTGGGGCCCCAGCAAGACTTGTCTGGGGTGTGGGAAGCGTTTGAGGGGCTCTGTCAGCCTTCTGCCTTTTGAGCCTTAGGGGTCTGGCGCACTCTCAGCTCCGTAGGCGGGTGGGAAGAGGAGGGCGTGCGTCTCAGGGACGTTTTCCTGCCCCGAGGGTCGTAGAGAGGCCCTGGAGCCTCTTCCTGGGGCCGAGCCCGGCGCTTGCCCTCAGTCGGGCGGTGCTGGGGAAGCCGGCGCTGCGCGGCGGGCGGAGGGCGCGGAGGGAGGTGGCCCGGGCCCGGCGGGCGAAGGCAGCGTTTGCAGTGCAGCGTGGGGTCACGGGACCCCGCCCGGGCCGGCCCGAGCGACTCGGAACAGGCAGGCGGCAGGCAGCGGGCTGCCCGGGCAGCGGGCTGGAGGACGCAGGCCGCGGCCAAGGTCACGTCCGCGCGCGCTCCGGCCCGAAAGGGGCAGGTGGGCCCAGGCTCTCATCCCCGCGCCACCGCGCCACCGCGCCACCGCGCCACCGCGCCGCGCCCGCCCAACCGGCCTCCCGGTGTCCACCCGGGCAGACCAGTGTGCGAGGCGCCGGCGCGGGCTGCTACTTCTTTTTGGGGAAGAAGCTGAATCTCTTCTCCTTGTCTTTCTTGCCGAGGCCGGAGTCGGGGCCGGTGCTGGAGGGCAAGGGCAGGCTTTGCGCCTTGACGCGGATGCTCTGGGACTCATTGATGGCGGTGCTCACACCCTGCAGCCAGGACAGCATCTCCTCCTGCGGGAGGTCGCGTCAGGGCCGAGCCCGTGGAGCGCCACAGCTCCCCACACCTCGCGGGGCACGGGCAGAGGAGGGGGGCGGGGTGGGAGGGGGTGTCTTGCTCCTAGCATTGCCCATTCTGAGGGAGGCTTGAGGTGCAGGGGCTGGGGGTTCTTCCACCTGCCCCCACGTTAGCCACTTCTGCACTTACCTCATCCTTGCCGTGGAAGAGCCATTCGCTGCCATTACTCAGCCTAGGAGGACAAAGGGGCTGTTATCATGTGGCCACGTGGGCAGAGGGCCAGCTCTGATCCTATTGCCCACTGAGCCTGCCCAGTGACCAAACCCTCTCAGGCAGCACAGCAGCTTCTGAGAGAGGTAAAGCAAATCTTTATCATCAGCTTTGAGTTTGAAAAACCCCTGAGGGGCAGCTCAGGCCTGAAGCAGGTCCCAGGCAGTGGGCCTCTGCTATGTTGCTAATGCCAAATCCACAGTCCTGATGACTTAGAGGGTTCAGGGCCCAGGGAGGGGGCAGGGGACCGGAAAGACCTAACCTCAGCTTGAAGACGTGCTTCTTCTTCTTGTAGTTGGCAGCAATCTCACAGATGGCATGTCTCAGGGCCAGTGGCTCCTCCCCGTGGTAGGGCACCCCTAGTGCCAGGTTCTTGGCATCCTTGTAGAAAGTCAACTCACTATTCCTGAGCACGCAGTACAGGTTGTTCCAGGACCTGTGAGGATGCAAACAGGCAGGTCACCCAGAGCCCCAATACAACTTCTCTATAATCAGTTCCTGTAGCTTTGTCATTTTGTTACACCATTTCCTCCCAAGAAATAGTAGCATATTTTAGTTGTTTTTTTTTTTTTTAAGGGGGAAACAGGGTGGGTGATGGTGGCGCAGTGGCAAAGTTCTTGCCTGCCATGCTGGAGACCCGGGTTCGATTCCTGGTGCCTCCCCATGCAATGAAAAAACAAACAAACAAACAAACAAACAAACAAATAAATAAATAAAAGGGGGAAATACAGAAAAATAAAAATATACATTCATTTCTACTAGTAAATTAACTATTGATAACATTTTAAGTATTTCCTTCCAGACTTTTTTCCAGTTTCATGTGTAGCTCAAATTGGGTTATGCTATATATTCAATTTTATGTCCTGTTTTTAAGCTTAACACTATATCATGACTGTTTCCCCATATACTCAAGTATTTCTTGAACATAATTTTGAATAGTCGTATGGCATTCACCCATATGTATAAATCAATCCTTTTATTGTTGGACCCAACAATAGTGGAAAAAAATTATTCATCATTTAAATAGTGATGTGATGAGCATTCTTAGGCATAAATCTTTGCCTGTAACTTTGATTCTAACCTTGGGATACATTTCTAGAAGTAGAATCATTGAGTCTAAGGCCAGTGATGTAAGTTTAACTTTTCAAAGCATTTCCATATCTCCATTAGCATATTTGATTCTCACTACAGAACTGTGAAGTGAATTGATCAGGGGTTTGCTTTGTTTTGTTTTTGGTGGTGGTTTTTGTTCTTTGTTTTGATGATATATGTATACTGTCTTAACACTTTTTAAAGAAACACATTTGTACAATTCAAGGCTCATCTCAACTGGGTTGTTTGGTGACAATGATAGCTCATAGGCTAATGTGTGGGCTAAACCCCAGCTCCAAACCCCAGGACAAATGGGAAGTTGTTGCATTTTCACAGTAACAAATACTGAGAAACACTAAAACTTTCTTTCTCCTCACCTTCTCCTCCCTTTGGAGGATTGGAAGGCGGAAAACTAGTAGGGCACTTAGGGTGGAAGTACTGGAAGGTCAGGGAAAGAAATCTGACTCATTCGTAGCTGGCCAACGGCCATTTTAAGAACCCAGGACTTCTGACTCCCACTGACTCCCAGCTCAGGGATCTTTTCTTTATCCTTCACTTCCTTCTTTGAGCTTTTAGCCAAGTGGGGAGGTTGCTAAGAAGGAGCTGGGACCTTGGAGTAAAACCCTGCCCTTGAACAAATGAGGAGACTCTATTTCCCCATCTGGAATATGTAAACATCAATATCACAGGGTGGTTGTCAAGTTTTTATCAGTCTACATGTACTGAAAGCCCCTAACAATGTGCTTGGCAATGGCAAGTTCTCAATAAGTGTTTGTTCTCTTTTTCCTGGTGAGCTCTCCATATGGCAATGCTTCAGGGCAGTTGGACTCCCAAATTGCTGAAAAAATTTTGAAATAGCCTTGGACAGGCTGTGTTTGCTGCCAGTTGACTCTGAGAATATGGTAGTCTTCAATTTCTTGAAGCTGCCCTGTTTTCCAGGGAGCAGCCGTGGTGGATTGAATCAAGGACATGACTGCCCCAGTGGTCAGGACAGCACACAGCCTTGAAGCTAAATGGTGGTTCTGGAAGGCCTCCTCACACCATGCATTTCCCATTTCACAGCGGAGGAAACTGAGGCACAGATTAGTCAAAAAGTGGGACTTTGTCGGTGATATTAACTCCAAGACTCAGGAAGCACCTACCTGTCACCCAGCCCTGGGGTGAGAAGAATAATGATAACTGGTGTTCACTGAGCACCTACTGTGTGGTGGGTGCGGTAACTGTGCCAAACAGCCATAATTGGGTCATCAGCCCTGTTTTATACAAACTTAGAGAGGCTAACTTGGATGGTGTCACAGGATTTGAATTCAGGTCTGGATCTGAAGATGGGCTCTACCCGCCCTGCCAGGCTGCCCCAGGCTGATCCAGACAGGTGCCCAGAGGTTCTCCCAGACCCGAGGTACAGGGCCCCCTCTCTCCCAACACACACCCATGATGCCAAGGCTCTGTTGGTGGAGAGGCACCAAGGGAGATCTCCTCCCCTGCTGCCCCTCCCCGGCCCCACACACCTGTTGGATGCCTTCTTGTTGGGCCCCTCCAGGTCATGCTTGCGGCCCAGGTAGCCCTCCATCTGCACGCTGTGCCCGTGGTCCATCTGGGCTGGCAGCGTTGTGGGCTCGTCACCCTCGCTCAAAGGTGTGTCCAGGACCTTAAAGAGAGGCTCCGTGGCAGGCCTCTCGTCACCCCTGGACTTCTCCTCCTGGCCCTCCTTGTGCTGCCCTGGCAGTGGCGGTGGCTGCAGATCCTGAGGCCGGGGCCTCTCTTCTTCCCCCTGCTCAGGGGCACAGGGGAGGGGACACCTTGCTGGGGGCTGGGACCCAGGCACAGTTAGTCTTGGCAAAACTGGGAAGTCAGCGGGCTGCCAGAGGCCTCTTCCTGGCCCTGCCTGAGCCTGCTTCCTCTCTGCTATGTGCCCTGCCCAGCCTCCCCCGGCATCTGCTATGGGTACCCCTCTGGTCTGCTTCCCTAGACATCATTCATGCCCCAGGCTCCATCCCCACTCCATTCCCCACTTTGAAGAACAGCAGAGCGGCTCCATGTCTCCAATCTAACATATGGATAGTAGCATCTTAGAGAGAGCTGAAGTGACTGAGCGATTATGCACCCACATCCAGGGAAAGGGGGATTTCCAGGGCTGCCGGCAGAGCCCTGGCACTCTGTGGGCCCCAGGCTCGACTTCTGCGTTACTCCAACTTCAACTGAGTTAGAGTTGGGGCCCTGGCAGGGTTTCATATGAAGAAAAAGGGTTCTGCTGCTAAGGCAAGTTTGAAACCAATTGTAATAGGAGGCTGACTGGCAGCTATTACTATGGAATTGTGGCTAAGGCCCCAGTGCTGAAGGTACTGCTGCTAGCCCTCCCGTTGCCAGCCCCAGACCCTCCTGGGCTGTCCAGCAGGACTAATTGGCCCTACTCCCATCATTCGATGGGAATTTGTTGGAGTAGGGCAGTTGTTCCTAACCCTGGGTGTCTTTTATTA
This sequence comes from Myrmecophaga tridactyla, assembly GCA_004026745.1. NCBI lineage: Eukaryota > Metazoa > Chordata > Mammalia > Pilosa > Myrmecophagidae > Myrmecophaga > Myrmecophaga tridactyla. Next base: position 45,308 of record PVIY010007850.1, on the reverse strand, counting down.
CAATCACCTTGGGAACTTGGAAAATAATTCCCGGGCCCCACCCCCAAGATGCTGAGTTAACTGGTGTGGAGTGGGGTCAGCACTGAAGGACCCACTCAGTGGGGTGTTTCTTTTCATGTGGCTCTGATGTGCAGCAGATTCTCTAACTGGAGACTCTGATGGAAGTGTCATTGCCCTAGGGAAATGCTGTGGCTTTTACCTCCCTGCACCTTCCTGTGGGAGGGGGGTGGGTAACCCCAGCCCCCACCCAAGCCAAGTGAGAGGTGTCTTAGGGAGCTACTGGCTGTGTTTTCAGGTCCCCATAAGAAGGGGAAGCAGACCTTCCATTCCCCAGCTGGGTACCTTTTCATGCAGAGACCTTACTGAGCCACCTTGTTTCTGTTGCAGCAGAAGAAAGAAAGGATGGGAAAGATTGGACAACAGGGGGCAGCCAGCTTCCTGCTGTCAGTGGGTAAGAATTTGGCTCCTTTGGGCCAAATGAGCACAGAAGAATGCAATCCAGCTTGAGCCAGTTGGCAAGAATCCTCCTGCTCCAAACCCTGACTGCTGGAGAGGAGTCCTTGCCAGTACAAGGACAGGAAAGAGCAGACCATGTTCTCCTTCCTTGTGGGTCCTTCAGACCATGGGTCAAATCTGAATCAGAGGAAGAGAAGATATGGATTCCAAGTTGGGCATCAGTTTGAAGCTTTAAGCTGAAACAGACTGAGTAGACTTTTTAACACCTGAAACTGACAATGTCTGCCTCAAATGGCATTAAGGAATGGGAAAGGGAGATTTAATGGTGAATCTGAAGCAGTGATCAGAAGAAAGCTAGAGCTGGTCATAGTTGTACCTCATCAAATTAGGATGGTTCAATAAACAGGCTATAAGTTGGGGTTCTGGTAAGAGATCATTTAAAAAAAATAGTAACGTGGCTAGAAAAGTTTGAAAACTACGGATCTAATCTAATGCCTTCAGTCTACAATGAGAAAACCAATGCTCAGAGGGGTCAAGTGCTTTGTACAGCTAATAGGTATAGGAAGCAATTAAGAGCATGCACTCCAGAGTTGGGCAGGTCTGGGTTTTATCATAGATCTTAGGCTCCTAGCTTTTCTTCCTTAGAGGCCCTGAGGGTCTCAGATGACCAAATCTTACATTATTTGCATCTTAAAGTATCTGCAATGAGGCCACAAGGATCTGGAGGCCCCAAAGTCCTGCCTGGAACATTCTCTAGTAGGAAGGGTAGGAGTGGGGATGAATGGGTCTGAGAGCCTGGGTTTGGTGTCTGTCTGTGGTCCTGATTGGGTCAGGCCTCTGACTTGGGTATAAAGCTTGGCAGGGGGATTATTAATGTGGAAAGTGAAGCTTCTTTTCATACCCCCAACAACCCAGCTCTAGCCTCAAGCCGGGCCAGCTCTTCCTTTGCGTGGGGGGCTCCAGGGGCAGTGGCTGTGCGGCACCTCCTGGGATGGGTGACCCCTCCCTGCCCCTGTCCTGGGGTCCCAGGGAAGATGTTATAACACATACTAGGCAGGGAGCCCACCAGGCCACCTGCTGTGTTTGTACCTTTCTCCTGGTTTCTACCCTCCTGGGACTGGCTTTGCTAGAGAACTGTGTGTCAATTTTCTTCCTATACTTTTACTTCTGTTTCATTTTCCTTCCTTTCAGAAACCATCCTTTGAAAATAAAGATGGATTTGCCAGGACTGATGATCACCTTAATCTCACCTTCCTTCTCTTTCCTCTTAATGGGTGCCTGACTCACATTCCCTGGCAGGGGACAAGGTGATGCATTGGCCTAGAAAACTATTTTTTTCCCTCAATGAATGCAAAGATTTCTTCTGTGTTCCTGACTGTTCACAAGGAGACAATTAAAAACACACCCTTTCCCTCCACCTTGCAGATCAAGGCCTGAGACAGGAATGAGGGTGGGAGATGAAGGTGGTTTGATTTTGAGACGAATCTTTTCTTCCCCTCCTGAGCTCCTGAGGGAGGCTGGCCAACTCACTGGGGTGGGATGAGTGTAGAAATATCAGATGGGCTCCCAGGCAGAAGCTGGGCTCTTCCCTCAGCCCCTCCCCGCTCTCCTGCCCTGGACCACCAGCAGAGGCTTTCCTGAGAAGCCCAGGTATTAGGTCAGACAGGCCTGGAGTGAAATTCCTGGGCTCTATCTGGGGGATAGGGTTGGGTTGAAAATCCTGAGCAAGCTACTGAACCTTCCTGAATCTATTTTCATCATGGATTATTGGGAATAACACCAGCATCTACTTCACAGATGGCATTGGAGCATTTTTGGATGAAATAATGCCAGTAAATACTAGCTCTATTACAATCTTTTGCCCCCTCCTTGTCTACCACCTTTTTCCTGGGGGCTTTGCTGAGCAATTATTGTGGCCATTGTCCTTTGTGACTAGTGTGATTTCAATGCCCTTTCTCCCTGGAGTAGGTGACACTCAGGGCTGAGACATGGGGAAGGGGGGATCTCAGTCACTGGCAGGCAAGGTCCGTGCCCCATGCCCACCTCCACCCCCGTGTCCCTCGACTGTTTTCAGTTGGAACACTCAGAGGCCCTGCCAAGAATGGGGTAACCATGTAAGCAGGTAAGCCCTTCAGGGCAGCACAGGAGCAGCCTGACCCTTCCCCCAAAACTTTGAGTGGGGACCAAGGTGCAGGGGCCCCAGAAGTTGCCGGCAGAAGCTATCAGATAAGGCTGCAGACAACTGTGTGCTACTAGGGGAAGGTTCTGGTCATTCACAACTGGATTTTTACGAAAAGCACACTTCTCTCAAAATAGACTATATCTGAATATAGCTCTGCTGGTCAACCCTTTCACCTTTGGGGCTCTGATCTGCATAGGGTAAGTGCACAGACAGTGGAGAGGTAATTGGAGGGAGGGCCTGCCAGCAGCTTCCTACTTCCTTGGTGTAAATCCTGTACACAGCCCGAGCTGTAAGCATGTGAGTGTGTGTAGAGATCTGTTTATTATGCAATTCATAAGAGGTAAAGAGGGTCCTTCTGAAAAATTTCCTGGGGCCTTTTATTTCTAGCTACCCCACTGGAGGATAATGTAAGTAGAATCAGCAACAGGTCCTTATTAAGAAGCAAGCCCACGGGGGCCGGGCTGGGGATGGCAAGTGCTGGAGGTGGTTAGATGAAGCTGATGGGACAAAACAGACTTTCAGAATTCTGGAGCTGGAAAGTGACCTGAGGGTCATTGGATTCATCCTTTCCTGTTAGAGATGGGGAAAAAATGGGTTCCAGGAAAAGACAGTGACTGGCTGGGATCACACAGCAAGTTAGTAGTAGAACTGAAGCACAAACCCCTGGCTTCTGCTTTCCTGTCCACACAAGGCCTTTCAAATTTGAAAATGCTGCATCACAGGACAGCTGGCTGGGGCTGGGTCCACAATATGTCAGGGAATGGAGAAAGCCAAGTAGCCAAGCTGAAATTCACCCATGACTTGGACTATTTGGGACCCAGGCTCCAAACCTTCTGGCAAAGCAGGCCTGAGCCCCAGGGTGCTGGTGAATTAATCCTTGGCCTTTTAGACCAGGTCCATCAAAGACTTCACAGCCCACATGATGACAAGGGGCCCAGGGTCAGGCTGGCAGCATTGTTTGGGCAGAAGACCCACTTTCCCCAGGCCTGGCAGCAAATATGGCTTTGTGCTGTTTTCTAAGGGGGAGCCAGGGAAGAGAGGTGAAGAGGTGACAGTTCTCCTGCTGTCCCTGGAACAAGGCCATAGTCTGACATGGAGACTCTGCCCTGCCTGATAGGAGGGGTGGTGCTGGCTGAGAAGCCTGGGCCCTGAGCTGGCTGCTCCCATGGCCGTGGTGGGATTGTAGCGACTGCAGGTTCTGTCTACAGGCACTGGATAGATGAGATGATGTGAGATTCCCTTCTATTCTCTGTGCTCTAAGTGTTTAGCTTTCCAGTACCCCACCGACACCTCTAGCCTGTGCAGAGCTCTCACCCACAGGAGCTGGGGATGCCTAAAGGAAGAACATTGAGCTGCTTGGAAGAGATTCTGGGTGTCAGGTTGGGGTGGGAGTGGAGTCTGGACCGTAAGTGGGAGGGACAGCTTGGGGGAGAATTGCCCTGAGGCCTGGGAGGAGAAGACACTGCCCGCAGCGTGGAGCCAGGCTCTTAGCTTGGAGGGTGAGCAGGGAGGAGGGCTTGTGCCCTGGCTGCTGGGATCATGATGTCACAGGATGGTAGGGACAGGCAGCCTCGGCTGCACTTTTGGAAGAGAAGAGGAGAGCAAGGCACGGGCAGGAAAGCCTTTTAGGACCTGGAGGACTGAAGTCAAATAGGGAGAGGCCCCAGGCTCCTGAACGACAGGGATGGCTGCCTCAAAGTCTTGCAGAGAGGAATTGTAAGCTTGACGTTTTAGGGTCCTGCCTTGCTTGGAAGCTGAGCTTGGGCACGAGAAGAAGGCGAAGGTTTGGCGGTTTCAAAAGAGAGTTCAAGAGAGGAAGGAGGAAGTGGGCAGGAAGGTGAAGTCTCTGCATTAGAGTTGTAGGTGTAGTTCCAGGTCTGTCCAGCAGATGGCGCAGGTGACCGCATCCAGGAAACTTTTGACGCTCCCAGGGGAAAAATAACCTGGTGTGGGACCACCAGGTCTTTTGGAGATTCTAGAAGATGCTCAGTGAAACCAGACACATTTGCAGGCCACGAAACACAAGAAATGGGAACTCCTCTCTAAAGGAAATGCCGGTACTTAAGAATCAGAGCGCTAACTAGGACACACCCCAGAAACAGAGATTGCATGACCTTAGTCAAGATGAGATAATCGTTCACATCTGAGCCCAGATTACATCTGTGTGTGTGATGGTGGTGGTGGTGGTGGTGGTGGTGAAAGAGGGGCCTCCAGGAAGGATGGTTTGGGAGGACTTTGGTAATGGATGTCATTTATAAGGAGGATGTGACTTTTATGAGATGGAGGACTCAAGAGAGGGATGGAGATAAAAATGAAGGAAACTAAGTCTCCGATTCTCTACCTACACTCTCTTCTGATCCTCACACACCCTCTGCAAGGCAGCTGCTGCAACTACCCCTGCTTTACAAGCAAGGGAATCTGAGAGTCAGGGAGTAACTTCCTGCAGTCACACATGTAGTGGAGGATGTAGGTCTGTCTGTCCCCAAGCCCTGTGTCCTTCCTGCTAGATTCCATTGCAAGAAAGGAGGCTGGTGTCATCCTTGTAAAGGGAAGCAGCTTTCAGATGGGGCTCCTAGGCTAAATGAGAGGGGTTGGCTCATGTAAGAGGTGGCTGAACAGCCTCAGTAGCATGATCATGTCCGAATCACACTGGAAGGGGCCGAAAGAGGAGTTGGTGGCCAGAGAAGACCTATCGCTTAGATGTCTTAGATGGCCAAATGGCACCATGTGGTTCTGGGGTGGGGAAGCCGCCACTCATGTGGTTGGGAATTTTAACCCTTCCCCCATGTCTGATGTCTTGACCCTCGTCCCTGTGGGCAAGAAGGGCTGTCGGTGGCAGATGGTTTGGAAGGCTGTTCAGAAGACAGCTGCTTGGAAGACAGGAAGAAAAAGAGATGGCTTGAGATGTTGAGAGTAGCCAAAGAGATGAAAGGTGAAAACTCAGAGTAAGCAGAGACAAATGCCTAAAACAGGAAGAAGAAAACTGTTGCTGACCAGGAGGAAAGGTCAAGAGAGGTGCTGAGGCTCGGTGGACAGTAAGGAGTGGCCTGGATTGGAGGCCAAGGGCTTGGTGGGGGGCTGTCAGGAGAGGTGAGAGGAGGGAGCAGAGGCCTCAGTGCAGGGCCCCGCTGTCTGCCTGGGAGGACAACTGGAGAACCTGGGGAAGACAATGGGCAGGAGCCAAGGCCACCAGGTAAAGTGGGTAAGGGGGGAAAGAGAGCGGCAGTGTGCTGGGTCCCTTAGTAAGAGAGAAGGAGAATCCAGTCTCTTCTATCACAGGGCGAGAGGAAAGGGATGCTTCCTTGGGTGCTGTCATCACCATGCCCACTGCCGGTGTGGTTTCTTCAGGTCCCTGCCCAGGAGGAGTTGGCAGCAGCTTGATCCCCTGGTCAAGACCAAACAGAATTAAGAGATATCTACTCCCTCATCCAGACTCGGTGGCCCAACGGTCAAGTCATCAGCTTCAAGTCCCATTTCTGAGATGCCCGAAGTGTTAACTGAGTCTCGTACTGTGTCTGTCAGGGTCTGGGATGCTCTGAAACACAGCTTGGAAGGAAGAACCTGGAAAAGACTCTCTGGAACAGAGGGGCTGGGAAGATTATGTCTGAGCAAAGGAAAGAGACCTGGCCATGCTCAGCTCTGGGCAGATGACCAGAAACAGCCTAGAGCAGGTTTCTCTGGGGAGGCTGGAGGAGCAGGGCACTTGGCTGCAGGCAGACACGCCTCTGCCACGCTGACTCAGGCGTCCGGGGGAGACAGGGACACACCCAGACTGGGGGGAGAACTGACTTTCTTTCCAGGCTACGTCTCTCCCTTATGAACAAACAAGCAATTTGTATTCGCTGCAAAATGCCTGAAACAGCAGCTCAGTGAAGCCTCACAGGGGAGGTGGAGAGGACTGGGCGGGCGTGTTCAGGCAAGAAGAAACACAGCTGCTGCCTCCACACCCACATCTCTTCGCTCCAAGGACGTCAGAGCCCGCTGCTGGCCGCTGATGAAGCTCCCGGCTGCTGGGGAAGGCTGTGGCTTAGGGTAGCTGCTCCAAGTTGCCAAGGAGGCGACAGCAGCTGGAGCCAGCCAGGCACTGCTTGAAAGTTGTCCTGGCTGCAAGTCCAGTGCCTGCTCAGCACTGCCCCTCATATTCCCAGCACTGGTGACTTCCCTGAAGCCACATAAGCCTCTAAGACTAAGGTAGGGGACCTTGACTCCAGTGTTCAGCCCTCACGAGACACCCACTCCCTTCTTCCAGGGAAGCCAGCTGCAGGGTTGGATATGTGGATGGCATCTGTGAACTGCCCCTGGGTAAGAGTTTTCCCTAACAACGTGATGAAGGGGGGGTTGATAATGACTCGCAGGCAGCCCAGCTCTGCACTGCAGACTGGATGTAGCCTTGGGGCGTGGAAGCAGGGCAGGGTGCTCTGGCCCCAAACCAGGAATCCTAAGGAAGGAGACTCTTCATTGTTTTCCAGCCCCTTGGAGCTGTTGCTCTTGGCATCACAGCAGCCCCGTCGGGTGAGTTCAGAGAGCAGATCCCACTTCCCACCCCAAAGACAGGAAACAGGTGTAGCGGGAGGAAGCAGTTACAGGGCTCTTGGCTGGGGGACTTGTAGCCAAGGGAGAATTGGATCATCAATACCATTTCTTCTTTATGAAACCAACCTCTTTTCCTCCCAGAGGGAAACAAAATCTTACCACAAATGTGACATTGGGAATTCTGAGGGACCCAAAGCCTGGAAGACGAGGGATGTTCAGCAGAGCCCCCAAGACCTTCTTATGGCAACACACCCAGGATGAATGAAGAGACATAAGGTGGAGGTGTTGGGGACAAGGGACTCCAAGACAGAATATCCTCAAGCCCTGGGGACAGGTCTGGCTGCCCATAGCTGCCACAGGAAGGAGAGGAAGGGAGATGGCTCAGCCTGCTGCCAGCCCCGGCAGCAACCTGGGACCTCCTTAAGGGCACTAGTCTTGGAGGAGCTGAGAAGAGGTGAAACCTTGCCTCTCTTCCCCAAACAGGGCAGTAGGCAAATGCCCCAGCCCTTTATCTCTTCTTTCCTATCTCTAGCCTCATACCAGCTAGTACCTGACAAACTAACCAGGTACCTTGGTGCTAAGAATGAGAGAAGAGGAAAGTGGGGGAGCTGCTTCTCCCACCCCCTCCCTTTAATTCAATGTATTTCCAACATACACAGAGCCCTGGATTTCCTCAAATCCTGCAGAGAGGGATTTATATGGGCAAGGGAACCCAGGGGGATTAGGAGGTTTATCTAAAATCAAGCAGGAAGATTCCAGCAGAGCTAAGGACTAGAAACCAGATGTCCTGACTTCCATTCCAGGTGTTTTGCCTTGTGAGTGAGACCTTGTTTCTTCTTTTTGGCCTCACATGTACTTACCTGTACAAATGGACTGATTTTACCAGAACATGTTCTAATGTGGGGAAGGTGAGAGGTGAGGGAAGGCAATTGCATTACTTGCATAATGATGTGCCGGAGGATAAGATGGATGCATGGAATGGCAGCGCCAGTCCCTGCGTGTACACACGTGTGCATGCACACTCGGTGGTGCACACGGGGGAACGATGGGGGTATGGGCCTGCAGGGTGTGCAGCCGTGCAGACTGGGGCTCTGGCACCTGGTCCACTCCCATCTGTTCTCCCAAGCAGGATGCTGGCATGCACTAGTGATGGGTTTTACACGAAGCAACACTGCACGTATCTATTCTATTAGGCACCAACACCAGACCACACACATGGGACCAGCAGGAGAGCCACCCATAGCTCAGGCTTGTCCCAGAAAGAAGGTATAGCAGAAAGCTGTCCCTTCCTGGGAGAAGCCCGTGGTCTCTGTAAAGGAACGATACAGGGAAGGCTGAAGCGGTCAGCAGCTGCTTGGTGAGGAGGCTTCCAAAGCTTTGTTGGGCTTTCCCGACTTGCATGGGCCCGTCCTCCATATAAAAGACCCACCAGGTATCAGGTCCTCTCTTGGAGTTTCGTGGATCCTCATGAAAACTCAACAAAGGGTCCAGAAAGGAGCAGCAGCATGAAATCTGTTCCTATGAAGCCTTGGGCCTGGTGCTCATTTGATTCACCATCTGGTTTCTTTTTGGTAGCAGGCACAGGCTAGTTTTCCCATCTGGAGTGGGCTTCAAATGCGGGGTCACTCCCCCCTCCCCAGAGAGATACTCTGGTCCCAGCAGGCTTTATTCCCTACCAACCCAGTGACATTCAGGCGCTTGGATGGAGGCAGCTCTGATGCTTGAGTCGTTATTTACGCGGACGGACATGACACAAAGAATGGATGGAGTCAGGGATCACAAAAGAACCCAGAGACCAGGACACCACTAACGCAGACACAAGCGGGGATACAGCAGAAGCATGGGTAGAGGTACCCCAGAATGCTCTCCTTCCGGTGGGGGCGGTCGCTGGGCCAGGGGGCTGGGAGCCAGCCCTGTCGGGAGCTCAAGGGAACTTCTGGGAGAGACCCTCCAGAAGTGCCCTCTGGTGGGCATGCAGGCTGGTGCAGCACAGAGAGGGTGCTCAGTGCATGTGTCTTTCTGTCTGTCTGTCTGTATGGGAACTCGCACCGTATCTGTATGTGTACTTTTCTGGAGTGTTTGGTTTACAGCAATTTCCATCTAGAATGCCAATTTCCCTATATGTCCACTCAAAGGTTCAGGCACGCTCACCCAAGCAGCTGGAAAAGTGGAGTAAATGAAGGACCTGCTGTTCCCCTGACCCCTAGGGTCCCAGGGCTGCATGCGCAGGGGGTACATGCAGTGGTGAAGCCGTGCAAGGCCCATGCTGAATCCTTGCTTTCTTCTCCGCCAGTCCCTCCTGAGCACATTTCCCCCCAAACTGGGTTAGAGCCTTCCAGGCTCCCAGCACAGGCCCCGCTGGGTTGTGGGGTGAATGGCCCCCTCCCTCCCTCCCCTGGGGTGTCTCATGACCACAGGCCCAGGCCTCTGGACAGCTGCTCTGTCGCGGTCCCCTCAGCCCCCATGTCAGCCAGGACTCTGATACACTCCCTTTTCCTACAAGAAGCATCGGGGCTCTCCCTCACCTGCGGAGGGCTTCTTTGCATCTGTTCTTGGCCCAGACCAGCTCCAACCCCCCAACTTGCTGACCTACAGGCATGAGGCTGGGGCCATGGACGGGAGGAGAGGGCCTGGCATAGGGGGTAGAGTCTAGTGGAGGGTGGGCAGGGTGTGTCCCACCTGAATGCCTGTGAGTGGGGTAGGCAGGACTGGACAGTCCATTTGTACATGTCTGTGCCTGTGTCTGGGGAAGGACGGTGGCACTGCGTTAAGAATGAAAGTGGGGAAGAAGGACAGTGGATACAAATGAATCACCCCTGCATAAACTGTTTCCCCTGATGTAGATGGTGGTGTGTTTGTACAATAAAATTTATTAGACTAGGTAAAACCAAACTAACAGAGTCATGTCCATGGGCTGGCATGCCAGTTTCTTCTGGGTTGAAGGGAGGAGGGGAATTAGTCTAAGAATTAAGTAAATCTAAGTAAAAAAAGGAAGCCCTTGGGGGCTGTGGGATGGCATGTGCACTGCCTCGCTTTCCATCCTGGCTAAGCCCTAGTAGGGATGAGCAGGCTCGGGCAGCAACGACTCCCAAGAACTAGAGAAACGGGAGAGGGAACTGACCGGGGATGTTCTCTCGGTGGCAGCGGGACGGGGTTCTCGAGGAGCCTCCCCTGTGGTCTCGCCTTCCTCCTCTTGAGCCCTAAGGAAGACAGAGCGCCTCTTATAGAACAAGGCCGCGCCTACCTCCAGGGCCTGGTTTCCTACCCTCACGCCGGGGGAAAAGGCACCAAGTGTCTCCCTGTTCAGACCTCTCGCCACCAGGCAAAGAGCTACGGCGGCTTAGTCTGAAAAGTTAAGGCAGACACCTCCCAAACGGACAAGGCTCCGCACAAAGCAGCCTCCGGCACATAAGTCAAGGTGGTTCCCAGAGGGAAGGGGAAGCTGCTTCTGCAGCAGCCCCACCCAGCACCCACTCCTGCTTGTTCCCATGCTAGGACTTTGGGCCCCTCGTGACTCTGGCCAAGCAAAAGCTCCTCTCCGACTTCAAAATCCAGGCCCTTTGCCTTTCTCTCACAAATGGCCCAGGTGTAAGAGGTCACGTGTGTATTTAAAATGCCAGGGGCCAATTTCTGATTAAAAATACTTTCCCGTCCTTCCTACTCATTCCTGTTGGCAGAGTGCCCTTGGCTCCGTGGACACAGAGCTCAGCTGGACCTCCCCACACTTACCCAGGCTCCTCTGCAGGTCTTTCTGGAGTCTGGCGTTCTTTTAGCTCCAGCTAGGGGAGGAAAAGGCTGAGGGTCAGAGCAGCCACCAAGGGGGAGCTGGGTTCTCAGACAATCTTTCTCTACAGAGGATACCCTGCAACCCAACATACCCTGGTGTTTGTTCCTTTTGAGTTATCCCCTTATGTTGTTTGCATCTAAAGGTCAGTACTTTCTACAACTTCTATTTATACGCTGTCTGTAGGTGCCTCGTAACTGGCTATGAGTAACTGGACCTGCCCACCTGCCCTGAGCACCCCCACCCCACCTTATCACTGCCGCTATTCCCAGCTCACCGTGGTGGGCTTCTTCAGGGCAGCAAAGCGCTCTTCCCAGCTGGCTGTGGATTTCTCAAAAGCCTCATGCCTCTTGATGAGCTTCTCCACACTGTCCACCGTGTGTCCAAAGTCCCGGCTGGCCAGGTAGGGCTCCTGGGCGATCAGCCACGCTTCGGCCACGGAGGCATCCCGCGAGAACTGGCACACCTCCAGCACTGCCAGGGGGAACAAGCCACAGACCCACCCAAGAGGCCCAGGGACCCCTTAGCACTCAACGGTCTGCTCCTGCCAGGAGTTTGGGGCAGCTTGGCAGACAGACACAAGGGCAGAGGTTGGATAGAAGGCCTGCACAGGTGTCTCTGAACTGCTGGACACTC